>JAYJMJ010267203.1:0-33131 GCA_036873875.1 Laminaria ephemera | reverse complement strand
TTTTGTACCCCCCCCCCCCCGAAGTTGCAGTTTACGCGTCGGAGGCGTGGTAAATGGTCAAAGGTCTATTGCAAGCAGCAAAGGAGTACCGCCCCCATCCTCGTTGTAGCTTACCTGGAATTATTCCTAGTCACGTTCGCGACTCATGCAACGTTTGTCGATGTGCTCACGATAACAGTTCTGGCACGGTGTGGCGTTCTTGCCAGTGTAGCGGTTTCCCTGATCGTTTGAAAAAGTCACTCCCCACCCCCCCCTTCACGCCAACGAACCCCCTGGTGTCAATCCGATATCCCCATGCAAACCCAACACGGCTGGCTGCGAAATCCCCTAACCCGCCGTTATTGCTTCTCCGGAAAAGTACTCGTTTCTGACCTAAATATTTTCTTGCACCGAAAAAACAGTTCTGGCACGGTGTGGCGTTCATCCCGGTGGCGCTTTCCTTTCTTCCCAGCCAAATGTTGTATTCGCCGCACCCCTCCGCGAGGACCTTTCCGAGGACAGGTTCCAAAGGTGGGATTGTCTGTTGGTAGCCGCTACTCACGCATGCTACAGTAAGTGTGCACCCAGACTATCTCAGATTCCTCACCTACGAAGACGGACGCCACGGTAGAGGTAGCCCTTTCTGATCCTTGGTTTTCGCTGATGGACGGTGGTCCTCAACCCAGGAGCTAACCAATTTCGTTGGAAGCTCGTTTGGAACCGTCGATAGTGGTCGGTTTGTACCTAGCCCGTCTGATTAATCGTCGTTTTACGCTATATTTTCTTCTCAAAATCAGGTTTGACCGCCTTACATGAGGATCCTCAGAAAAACGTGTGTGCACCTCTACCGTAGCAAGCGTCAAAAGGTTTTTCCGTCGCCCAAACCTGTTTTGTTGCGATAGGGCTAGACGCCCATCGTAGAACGCGTCCATCGGCGTGAGTGACCACGTGAGAGCATAGACAAGAGGACGGGGTCAACCCCGACTTCGACTCGATCGAGAGAGGAAACACTGCAGATGTGTCTAATGCTGTAGTGTACGCAAACATCACACGTGCGGCTGTTTCGATTGAAGGTCCAACGAGCAGGTTTAATCATGTTTAAAGCTGACCACACGCATGGAACGGTAGGGGTGTACTTCAAGCTGGTGAGACTCTTCATCTGAGAAGCTCTATACCTCACCAAGACACTAACTTAACGGAAACACTAACCTCGTAGTTGGGTTAAATCATTCAAAAAACGTTATAGTTGAAACGTGCTACCTCTGTCGCAGCACACGTCTGAGGCTCCTCATACCCAACCCACAACCTTCTTTTGGGTTAAATTGTACACTTCACCCGATGAACATTCCCATGCCCAGTGTATGTAACGAATCATGGTGTAAAATGCCGATGTGATTGAAACGATTCTGGGTAGTTCCTCTGTTCGGGAGCCCTATATGTCAAAACTCATTTCCTCGAAACGTTCTACCTCTCTCGTAGCTCGTGTCATGATTTCAGGACCGGTATACCCCCCTCTCTTCTCGATGGGGGTGTTTCTGTATAAACGAAGTATGTCATTTTGCCACCCTCCCTCGCAGGAGCTACGATGTTAATTGCATCTTTCTGTTTGTGTAAAGCGCTTCGCCCGCCTCCCTCTTCCCACCCCCTCGCACGGGTTTTAATGGTAGCTGCGAAGTCTGGCGTTTTCGAGCCCCTTTCAGGAGGCTTCCTTTCCTTTTCACATTTTAGCTTTGATTCACGGCGCTTCGTAGCTTCGGGGCGTGGAGGTGTGGGCGTGGGGTTTGAGGCGCTGCATCTGCGATTCATTTTTGCTGTTTCGTAGAACTGATTTTTCCGCAAACATTAGATGGTACTGATGTTTCAGTACGGCTCACCCGGGTGGGCTAGTGATATGTTTATTGTTCTGGATACCCTAGAAAGGCCAACGATGTAGCATTTACTGTAAACACACGGCAAAATCGGAGTGTCATTTTTGGAAGGTGTACACTGATAGAGGGAACAGGGGTTCAGGCAAATTCCACGAAAACCTTGAGCGTTTGGTTAGACCTTCCATCCGCCGGACTGATGAGTTAACGACGCTGTTCAAATGACGCTTCAGTGAGGACCTATATTTTTGTTGTACGATACAACTTCAGAATGACTGGGGGCTCTCCTGCGACCACGCACTCGATTGTATCGATGCGTTAACGCGACCAAAACAAAAATAGCAACAACGCGGGACCTGCTAAGTATACAATATTCTGAGGGGGGTACGCATGTGCCCCAGGTATCCCAGGCATGCCTCTGTAATTCCGTCAGAAACACTGGCGGCCAGTGGGACCTCCTGCCAAGTCTCAGAGAAAAGGAACACACCAACCCGATTAACAAGAAATTCAACACACGGCCGCCGCACTCGGTGAAGATACATTCTAGTAGTCCAGCGATGAGGTCAGAATAACCGCGGAGGTTGGAAGACGCGTGCTGCGATAAGGGTGGCACGTTTAACCATGGACATTTTGCTTCCTGGACCGAGGGGTCTCCCCAAACCAAAACCCTCGGAATACCAGATGTTTTCAATGCTATCATTTGTTGTATACCTATCCCAATGGGATTGGCCATCGGGTCGCACTGTACTGTTTTCTCCAGGTTAACGTTCGGGTGAGGCATGGCGCCCATCACGTATACAGCTTCAATCTAAAGCAGGTGCACCCCGGACGCATGCTACGGATGAGGTGCACCATTATATTTCTGAGGTTCCACACTAGAAGGGCTCTATGCCTGATCCAAAAACACATTTGGAGAAAGTTTAAAGTACTCCGAAATAAACGATCCCATAGCCTAGATTTACAACGAAAAACGTTGCCAAAAAACGAATATCATTCCGACGATTTTGGGTTAAGACATGTGCTACGATAGAGGTAGCACGTTTTGGCTTTTTTGTTTCTGAATGACGGGGCTTCTTAACCCAAAATCGTCGGAATGCCGTTCTTGTCTTTCAATCTGACTTTTTTTGTATACCTAGGTCATGGGTTTGATCACCGGGTTGCACGTTCAGTTTACTCAAAATCAGTTTATGTGTGAGGTTCGGAGGTACTCAGATGAGGAGCCTCAGGAAATACCTGGTGCACCTCTATTGTAGCATATGTCTTAAGGAGCCCCGTCATGCAGAACAAAGCTTATCGATTATGCTACCTCTATCGTGGCACACGTCCAAGATAGCTAGATGCGTTCCACCAGAGACGACTCGGGGGCACTTCGCAGAATTGGAGACGGCGGTAGACAAGGCGACTAGAAGCTCTCCACCCAAGCTGGGACAGGTGTAGCACACTGTATATGAGGCTCTTTATCACTTGAGGAGCTCTGTACGGTACCCAAACTCTGACGTTTAGAAGAAAATGATAGCGCAACCCGATGTACAAGACCTTGTCTTTGGCAAATAAAGAATGGCGAACGGCATTCCAAGGATACTGATGTTCTTAAGTTCTAGAGCCCTGCCAATCCTATGATTCTGTCCGTAAGGTTGCTGCCTTCATCGTGACACGCGTCTCATCCCCTCCCAAGCAAAAAATCCGAAGTAACACATACTGCAACTCGAAGGCTGTCATCCACACATGCTGCCGCCGTAGAGGTGCACCTTTTACGTTCTGAGTCTCTTCACCTGCGGAGATCTATGCCGCACTCCAAACCTGATTTCGAGTAAACTGAAAAATGCAACCCGACGAACACATCCAAGGCCTACACCAAGACTACGATATTCCAGTATTATACCGTGATTGTGATTGCCGAGTATCATTACGGCTACGGTAGCGGGTCTCTTTCAAGTCCTTTTTTGCCAGTGGCTCAGAGCCACTCGCACGGCACGAGTGGAAACGAGTGGCTACCCTAACGCATGCTAAGGTAGCGGTGCACCATTTCCTTTCTGACGCTCCTCACTAAAGGAGCTCTATCCCTATCCCGAAAACTGATTTGGGGAAAAATAAGCGAGTCACCCGATGAAAAAAGCCCATGGCCTGGATATACGACGATTGATTGTTGTTTTATATAAAAATAACACAGAGCCACTCGCACGGCACGAGTGGAAACGAGTGGCTATCCTAACGCATGCTAAGGTAGCGGTGCACCATTTCCTTTCTGACGCTCCTCACTAAAGGAGCTCTATCCCTACCCCGAAAACTGATTTGGGGAAAAACAAGCGAGTCACCCGATGAAAAAAGCCCATGGCCTAGATATACGACGATTGATTGTTTTATATAAAAATAACAAAATTCCGACGATTTGGGGTTAAGGAGCCCCGTCATTCAGAAAACGTTCCAGCCAAAACGTGCTACCTCGATCGTAGCACGCGTCCAATAAAGACATGTGCGCGCTAGCTAATATCCACAACATAAACTTGATTATTACAGAGCCACTCGCGCGAGAGGCCTAAACTCAGGGTTAGGGAAAACCGGGGTATAATACTATAATACCGTAGCCTTGATCTGTAGACCACTCACCATTGTGGCTCTATACCTCGCTCAAAAACAGAAATATACTTATTTTGTTGGTGCAACGCAACAAACAACCCCTTGGCGGAGGTGCATATCGCGAAGCCGAAACACCACAATAGCGTAAGACTTGAAAAAAGGAATGGAAGCCACTCTGGCGAGGCCTAAAAGTAAGCCCCCTACCGTAACCGTAGGCTTCGTCCCTAGGTATGTAAAATATTTATATTGCAAAACGAAGATGGCATTTCGACGATTTTGGGTTAAGGAGCCTCGTCAATCAGAAGGAAGTTTGGACCAAAAGTGCGAAATCTATCGTAGCATGTGTCTATATCACAACAATGGCGCTTGTCAAAGGAGTGATAAAAGTAATCAAGGTGAGCCTAACCATTTCCTGGTCGCTTCTACGAGATAGCCCAACCTGGGTGGAGATGTATGGTACAAGCTTTTGTACTGACCGGCTATCCACCACTGCAACAAGATTCCACAATGTACATGGTGATACGCTAGCTACTCTAAGTGACGCCACATTCCCGATGACGCCTGCTACGGAAAAGGTAGAATTTCTGGCTGAAACTGTTTCTGAACGACGGGGCTCCTTAACCCAAAGTCGCCGGGAGTTCATTTTTGTCTTGCAGTATTTTTCGTCGCATACGTAGGTCATGGGATTGCGCATCGAGTAGCACTATTTTGGTTTTCTAAACATTTTTGTGGGTGAGGTATAGAGTTCCTGAAGCGAGGATCCTCAAAACCCAATTGGTGCACCTCGACCGTAGCATGCGTCCGATACAGGCAAGCTGGGCCTACAGTAGGCCAAACGACGAAGACCAACTACAGAAGCAACCCGCCCGTAGAGTTATCAGGAAGTAGTCTCACAGCATGTTCCGCTTGGCTGACAATGCAACCCAAGATGGTTGCGCTCGTGCGTAGTGACTGCAAATCAACTATGGTTGGCGTTCGTGCTCTATATTCAAACGCCCTTAACTGTGCGCAATGACTCCACATCAGCTACATATGCAGCTATTTGTGGCGTTCGTACTCAGTATTGAAATGCTCGTACTCGTGTGCAATTACCACAAATCAACTACATACGGCCTTCACACTCCCTATCCTAAGCTGTTATACGTGCGTAGTGGTTGCGCACCAACTACTTGTAATATATAGTTCATATTCCATCTTAAAGCACAGACTACACCTCGACTGCTGTCTCAAAACGTGTGGTGCCGCGTGGGCAGTACAGCGGGTGTTGCGACTTACCTGGTAGCACCCACTAACACAGGCTAGACCCAGGTTTGTGGTGTACAGCAGATTGCGATTGGTATATACCTGGTATTTATCTATTTTCACCATGTGTCGAAACACTCGTGGGGTCAACAGGGTGTTTGCGATTTCCAAACTCTATTGGGTCGGAAAAAATGTACTTCGTATAAATAGTATTGAAACAGACGAATTTCATAGCCCAAGGCCAACTAACTCACGAAGAAATACGGTTAGAAAAACTTTAAAGTGGTAGGGAAAAAACTAACGAAACGTTTCGCTGTTTTTTCGTGGGCTGCATTGGCCTTGGATTGTGATTTCTACGGTCTCAATACAATTATTATATGTTCCCTACCCAACTCCTACACAACCAAAGTTGAAACATCGCAAAACACGCTAATACTGCAAAGGGAGCGATCGACAGGCGGGCACAAGGTAAAGGGACATGCTGTACTTTAGCTCTTTTCCTGCATGCGCAAGACGCACGCTAAGGTAAAGGTACACCATTATTTTTCTGAGGCTCTTCACTACTGAAGGAGGTCTGTACCTCACTCACAAACTAATTTGGAGAATAAAACCGAAATATAAGAGAGCTACCAGATGTACAATCGCATTCTCTAGGTGACCAACGAAACATATTGCAAAGCAAGAATGAAATTCCGACGAGTTTAAAGAAAGTATGAATTTCGGACGATTTTGGGTTAAAGAGTTTCGTCATTCAGAAACCGTTTCAGCCAAAAGGTGCTACCTGTATCGTAACACGCGTCGCAGATGCATGCTCCTGTATCACTGTGTACGCAATGTGTTGTTGGGGTTTATCGTATCTATAGGCATCTCAACGATACGTCGGAACGCTTATGACGTTGGTACGGCAACGAGAAACATTGGCGTGGTGCAGTTGGAAGGCACTCGCTGCTCTCGAGACCGCTTCCTTTATGCGCAATGACATGATTCTGCGAGTCGTCCGGGTTTGCTGAGTGAAATATTTCAACCCATACATCGCATATCAAAGCTATAAAGTAGACCCGGATTGCAATTCACACGCGACTATCACAGCGCATTGTATGTACTCCACAAAACGTGCGTTCCCGATGAAACGGGACAATTAATTGAATGTTTATCTTCTTATCATTGCGTTATCAACACGTTGGCCGTAAACAACGCTCCTACATGTTCCATTGTGGCAATCGAAATCCTGCCTATAGACTATTAATACCAGATATGCATTCAACCCATCTGACAAAAACGTTCTCCTCCGATTGAGGGGATGCCTTACGCACGCAGGTTCCTGTCGCGAGGACTCTATCCCTCACGGAGCGAGGGATGCTTTTGTAAATATGCAGCAAACGTTTATCAGGCTCTTTGATGTACTGAGCTCAATATCTCAACCACAAACTGACTTTGAGCAGAATAGAAGGTGAAACCCAAGAATGAACCTCGATGGCCTACGAAGGTACATATGACATATTTGAGTAAAACACAATTACCAATCCAACGATATCAGGAATTTTTTCAGTTGAGAAGGTCCGTCAGTCAGAATTATGTTTGCCCAGCCTTGCTATCTCTACCGCAGCACACGTCCAAAAATATCGACCAAAATGGAATACTCAACCCGAAGAAACATCCCTTCAACTACCCACCTATAACGAATGCAATGGAAAAACACAGAGAAGTGAGACTTAAAACATATTCTTGAAGATCTCTAGTTGAAAAACAAAGTTGGTCAGATGATGTTGGGCCCATTAGTGTACCTCCACAACATGACTTGGCTCAAACCACCTACGTGAATACCGTATAGGAACCTCTTCAAATAGTGGAATATACAATGGCATTTGTCAATCTTTAGTTGAAACGACCCGTCCGTCAGATTATGTTGAAATCAACAGTACCCCCCCCCCCCCACCCTCTTAAGACTATGGCTATGCATGAAATGAGTACACCACCCCCCCACCCGCCGTGACTCCTAAGTTGAAGAGACCCTCCGGTCAGAACGTGTTGATGTCGAGAGCATTCTCTCCCCAAGGCCGCATACTTCTAAATGCACAGGTGCGTATCCTACGGGAAAAAAAAACATGGGGTTATTTCGCTGTAGACGCTCCTTATGCCCCAACTTTGATGTCCCCCGCTGCAACCTCCAAGAGAAGACAACTCCAGAACGAGCGAAATGTGACTACAGCATCCACCACTCGAAACAACCCGTGTTGCCGGGGTAACCAATACTTATGAACTCCAATATTGGGAACTGTACGGCACGGTCGCGGCATTTTCCTACTCGTGCTGCTGCACGCACTGCCTGGAGTCTTGGTAATGTCGATCCAATTGACTCTGGGTTGTTGTGCATCGGTGTCGAACATGCATTCTACGGAAGGAGGACACTCGGTAATTTCAAGGCGCCTTTTCTTGAAAAGTTATATACCTGAACCCAAAGATTCCGCCGGACGTAATCGGGTTGCGACCAGACGAACACACCCATGGCCTAGGTACAACACGTAAAATGTTCTACATATCGAAAATAATTGTATATCCACCTACAGTGGGTAGTCCCACAGAAGACGAACACTTCCCGTGAGAAAAAAGGACCAACCCGTGCTACCCCGATGGTAGCACTGCCCCCAAAGACGTGAACGACTGTGCCGACCTGCGTGAGATGAAACATACCGCATCCCATTGCGGCTACCCGAATTGTTCTAGCAAAATGTAGAGTGCATGTATACTCGTACCGAGATGGTGTGCCCTTCGCTTGCCGCCGAAAACGACGTTTCAACTACACCTACGGTTCGTCAACAGACTGCTTGGAGTTAAATGCCCGTTTGCGCGGGGGAGGCACAGTTAAAACGGCACCATGGTGCCGTGAATTTCATGGACAACCTCAACACGGCCATGGACGGATCAAACCGACCGACCCCTACCATATCGAGCCTCATATACATACATGTTCGTATCCCGAGCTACAACAGTGGGGGTAACCCAATCTTCCCCACCGGGTTTAAGCCAATAGGCATGTGCTACGGTAGAGGCTGGAAATTTGGGCCAAATCTTTTTCTGATCACGACGCTCCTTAACTGGATCACTACCCGATATCATCGGAAATACCATGGTGTTTCACATTCTATTTCGTTGGCCACGGCATTATTCATCGGGTTGCTTTTCGTTTCCCGTCAAAAACAGTTTTTCGGTGAGGTGTGGAGCTCCTGAAGAAAAGAGCCTCAGAAACCTTAGGCTCTACTCCTGTCGTAGCATGCCTCCATACTACCATAGGCCCTGCACTTCTCTCAGAAAGGCGAAAATAACGCATAACCCCATGGCGGTGCATACCGCGAGCAGCAAAATGTACGAAATTTACGGCTTATAAATGTACTGAAGGCCATGGTCTCTAGCGCGAGAAGCCCTGTGCCACTGGAATAAGAGGGCCAAAACCTCCCCCCTCGACTGTACCTTTTTTTTAAAGGATTATCAAACCGGCATCATGATGCCGTCTACTTCATTCGCAACGTTTGCGCAACGTTAGCTTTCTCAAACCATTGAATCTCTGCTGTATCATAGCATGGCTCGTTTACGGGACTACCATACTCTTACAGCCTCAATTTCATGAGCCTATCCCTCAGCAGAGAGGCCCATAACTGAAACCGTATGTCTCTCTGGGTAATTTGTCGAGCAGGCGTACCGCTTATGTTGGGCTTCGATTGATGGCAGTGGTTAAAACTTCATCGTTGTCCATTTCACCGACAACGTCAGCCTTGTCTTGGTCGACGCTAAAACGCGAATCCTACCTTGGAATAGCTCGTTTGAAATACAACCAAAAATGTGAAATCGACATCACGATGCCATCTGTTTCCTCGATATCGTTGACGTCGCGTAGCATAGCTCCTCTGCGGTAGGAGTAACGGAGCTGAAACTGCATCATGATGTCGTCCATTTCATCGATGACGTTGTCACCCCCGTCCAAGGCGAGAATAGCCGCGTCCACCGCAGTATGGCTGATGAACATAGAACAGGCTTGCCCCGTAACGATGGCTGTTTCTGGAATACACATATCGAGGAACGAAAGGCAGGGTTTGACGGTTGAGACGAGAAGACCCACCGAATTCAGCAGTTAGAGGACTTAATCAACATTTATTCACAGTCAAGGGGCCATTCAATTGGATGGGTTAGGAGGCACATCGACCATGGAACGACAGGAATCGTGATTTTTGCGCGGTGAAGACGGGAAGAGAATGTGGGAGGGCATCCAATGTCGGTACATAATATATGTCAACATATATATGAATAATTAAACAGTTGAAAAGGGACTCTTGTGCGACTACAGTGCGGATTCTACCGACAATTTCATGCTTGACGACTCTCATAAGTGACTCTAGGTGCATGCGACGGGAAAGACGAATCTAAGGTAACTGAGAATCCTCACTTGAGGACCTCTATACCCCACAAAACAGCGCCCTTTAATAACACATGATTGTGTTATTTGACCAACAATCCCGTAGCCTAGCTATACAACACAAACATGGCACTCAAACGATGTTGGGAAGTTCATCGGTTGAGGGACCCCAGCAGGAATATGACCACAAGATGATTAAGAATGGTTTACCTGCCATCGAAAGAGGGGTAACTGATGCCGCAACTTATATTGACGGATACGACTTGTTTGAATGTACGAAGGCCACAGCACGGGGGTCACGCTTTGGGGCGTGTTTTTCAGCGTCTGAAAATCACTTCAGCGAAAGGCCTTTGCTACGTTTTAATTTCAAACTATGAACCAGTATACATTCGTTTGATTTTCTGCGCAAAGTTAGCACGGTATAGTTAGGTCGGTGTTCCGGTCAAGTACGTAGCCTCGCGTACGTCGCCTGAAATCGGTACCCCCCCCACCCCCACCCCCCCCCTTCCGTAGCCACGATCAATGCTCACTTCTTCTCGGCTTGGTTCGGCCGAGTGGACCATCGAGCCTGCTGGAAATTTCAGGATTGACATGCATGCAGTTGTTGAATAGTATATATACGAAGATGTGAGTAGGGGTAGTTCATCAGAAAAAGTTCAGCACCAACGTTTTACCTCTGTTGTATAACACGTGTATTTACCTTACTCAGCAGCAATGTGTTCGCAGACTAACGGGGGTGAAACGGCATCATCTTGTGGTGCCGTCCAGTTCGTGACCAACCGTTACCGTGGCCTGACTCTAACGTTTCATTGTGCCTGTAGGAGTACACACCCTCGCCAGAGGATGGGTTGACAAGCAGCGCCAGAAGCAAACGGTTGTGGTCCTGTTTGAGCGATACACAGAGTCACTCGCACGAGTGACCTAAGGTCGCAGTGAGAACGGCGGTACCCCCCTCCCGACCGTAGCTTTAGTAGCTTTAGTCCAACCCTTACCATAGCGTGACCCCTGTGCAGTTGGATCAAAACAGTTAAAACTGCATGATGATGCCGTCCACCTCATCGACAACGTTGCCATCTCCGTCCATTGTGTTGATCTTCGCGTTCACCGCGGTGTCACTGATAACAGGAGACGGCGCCTCATCCGAACGAATAGAAGAAACTGCAAGACACGGATCAGGGGGCGACAGGCAACAGGAAGGTTGCGTTGCTGAGGCAGGAAAAAGCTACGGACGGAAACCCAAGCTTGGTCTACATGGATAGGGCACACACATCAACCGACCAAATTTAATCTTCTCGAACTTACGGATCAACGGACGATTTGCCATATTTAGATTACGTCTTTCGGTCTACGAATCGATTGAAACCTTACCTGGTATCACAATGAATGATACCGCATCCGCACGATTAGAACGTGCCGGATATTTTGTGTGAAGGGAAGATTGGAAATATATATTTTTCGTCGGTCGGTATCAAAATTTTGGAGAAGCCTAAACGGCTTGAACAGGGGACGTCGCCGCATCCGTGACGATGGCAACTTCTGGAACGTATACCGACCAATGGATGACAGGAAACATACAGATTGCTTTGATGAGAATATCAAAAGTATCAGGGAAAACTTGGGGCTCACACAACGTCGGACTACAAGTACTGTACATATACATGGAAGAATGGACGGTTACAAAAAAGGTTGATTAAAAAAAGACATAGCCATATCTAAAGCGTGGGTTTGCTATCGGACGGTTTCATATCAGGAGACGGCGCCTCATCCCCAAGAATAGACGGTTCCGGAAGGTGTACGGATCAAGGGACGACAGGAAACACACATCTTGTACAAACATATGGCGGACAAGACAAGGACGGCCTACGAATCTATGCAAACTCGAGCGGTTGCAAGCACATTTCTGCTGAAACTATCCGAAAATGTTTATCATACAATGTATCATATTTTGAATCTGGCGGCGATACAATGGGGCCTACCTACGAGCGGCTATTTGCCTCATAAAAATATCCCCCATTGTTTTGTACGTTTCATATTAGCGCTTGTGATCACTTACTGTACACCGTTGTTAAATACACGATTCCAAAATTGGGAAATACCCAGGTAAATCGCGCGAGTGGCTCAGTGCCTTGCTCAGGCCCGGCCTCGGAAATGTGCTGTTGGCGAAGAGAAATAGCCAATTTCCATGGCGGTGCATGTCGCGAAACCGAAAAACACACACCAGGTAGCTAGCTAGGTACGCGCACGAGTGGCTCTGTGTCACGTATTAAAGAGTCCCCGACATTGACCTCCCTTGCCATAGTCTTGCTCTAAGGAAGAGGCCGGACTCTCAATCACGTTACCGCGGTTTGATACGCAGGAGGATATTTGGTTTGGTCATGGTGTGGGCAATAACTACGCCGATGACACCTCGTGATTACTTGCACGACCAGCGAAACTTACCGCGTTCGGAGGGCAGAGTGTACGGATCCACCTGGCAATCAAAAGACGAGTACGGGCCACACGACAACGCGGGAGCTTAGCACGGCGTGAAAACTAATGCAGGGATTGAGGTATTCATGCACTCCAGAGTTCGTGAAGCCTGGTTTGTTGCCACGGACAAATTTCTGGCGATGAGTTAACACGAGAAAATCGACGACAAAACACCGCGACACTGGTGTTCCTGCTTCACTCCATTTTGGAGCTGCACGTACGGTTTAGGGGTTGAAATACACGGAAGTGCTTACGGGTAATGTTTGCAGTTGTATATCAAGTACTGCCATCCACAAATAGGGCAAACAAAATCTTCACGATTACGTGTACTGTTACCTAACGATGCATTAGGGTAACGACAACTTGGACAACGGTCAATCGACACGTAATTACCATGGGTATCAGAGCGATGGAACGTTGGACGTAGCACTTCTGGGTGCAAACCGTTCTCCATGAGGGGGCTCCTCAACTGCTGAACTGCCCGATATCGTTGGGCCAGATGTGCCTTTTACAATTCACGTCGTTCGGTACAGAACAAATTGAAGTCTGTACCGGGTGCGGTTGTAATTGAGTGGTGGAGCAAAGTACACAGCTCCTACAATGAGCAGCCTGAGAAGAAGTGGGTGCAACGTCTGCCGTAGCACCCGGTATGAAGTTGACGCAGCTTGTCCCTAGACTTCAAAGGCAAATAGTATTGATGCTCGAACTCGTTGCAGCCTCGCCTTGCTCGAAGTTGGTTTGTCTCGCTGTTTATAGCTAACTGGTATTACCGTAATCCTTGACACTCTGAGCAAGTCGATTATTTGTTTGTCTTCGATCAACCAACAAACCTCTCGTGTTGTGTAGCTACAGCAAGCAGTACTGTAACAAACCTCTGGTGTTGTGTGGCTACAGTACGTACACATTGGATTGTTTTTGGTTTCGGTCTAACGGACAAACCTATTTGCTTGAGAAAAATATTACGTACCACGGTAAGCATCTGCACACTTTCGAGAATTATGGTCGCCAGAAAAAAAACAAAGCTCACGGCGTATGCGTCGACGATGTCTAGATATGCAAAATCAAATCTCATTTCATGGTCTGTGTCCTTTACAGCAGACACATACCTGATCTACATTTGATCTGCATGGTCCAGATCGTGTTGCGGGAAGGGTCACGCATGATCAGCACGGTCACCACTTGTTTCTTCGGTCAGATCTTAACCGCGTAGATCCTGCACAACATATCATAATGCCATATACCTGGTACTAGATGCACGATTTAAGTGATCTTGGTCGTGATCTTTCCTATGTGTTAGTGAGTCTCACCATGCTCGCGTCGACGATGTAGGTTATGTCGTCGAGAGAGGCCGCCGTAAGCTTAGACAGGAAGTTCGTCTGCCATATGTGGAGGGTAGAACGACGGAAGGCGTACGATTGCATTCTAAGGCTTGTGGGACACGAATCTAACAATCACGCCAACTCTTTTCGGATTGCTGTACGGGGCACAAGATTGGCGGACACGTGTAACCACATTGCGCGAAGTGATCTATTTCTTTGAAAAATGGTCGCCGTGAGCTTCGACATTGAGTTGGTCTGCGTTAAACGGGGGGAGCACCGGAAGACGGCACACGGACGTTGCACCCTCGATCGGTTTCAAAGGGGAAGACCTTTGTTTCGCTTGTTGTTTGACCGTCGAAAAATAAGTCCCAAACCGACAAACGGCTCACGAGCAAACTACAGAATCTCATCCGCACTGTAAAACGTTAGCTTCGATAGGAAATTGGTCGGCATCATGTGGGGGGCAACCCGACAAACATCAAAACTGTACACTACCGATTCTGAACGGTAAATATCCGCGCTTGGTAGGGTCGATGATGCAAATATTTCGTACGTGACGTTTTTGGAGACAGGCTGTTTTTATCTTAGGTAGAAAACGGATCTGCGATAGATGGAGGACACCACAACGAACCGCACGACATTCCACGATCGCCTACGCGCGGGAAGACGAATCACGACGTGATAATGAATAAAAACGAAACCGACCCCGGACAATGCTTGTGTTAAGAATTGGAAATTGTTGGAGATAAATCATAGCTAAGCATTTACCGCTGACGGCCAGCGCAGTGGTGATCGTGGACATCTGTCATAACCATATGAACAAGTTGTTGAAACATGTTTTCCTCGTGTGTAAATATACCTGGTAGGAGTTATAGCTGCTCTGTTAGTGGACCACAAAATATTTGGTCGCGGACTCAGGGGCAAGCCATGTAGCGACCTCGAAACATGTGCTCTATTCCGAAGAAAGTAGGTGCCGATGCCGACGAGAGCTACGATAATAGGGGGGTATCAGTTGGTTTGCCAGGATATCTTTAATCGACGGGGGTCCTTGACTAAGGAACTACCCAGGAACGTTTATGCTTGACGCATAGCACTATAGAGGTAGAGCTGTTCAGCTCAAGACTATCTGAATGACGGGGCTCTTTAGCCCAAAATCGTCCGATCTTCACCTTATTTTTGCTAAATGTGAGCTTTTGTACACCTCGGCCATGGGATTTGGTTATCGGGTTTCATTTTCACTTCTCTCCAAGTCAGTGTTTGGGTGAGGTATGGAGCTCCTCAAGTGAGGAGCCTCGAAAACAATATGGTGCACTTCTACCGTAGAGTATATATTTGCCGTTTTAAGTATTGTTACGCAAACACGTAGGCCATGACGTTGTTTATTGAGTTGCACGTTCACATTTTCTGAAAGCTGGTTCCTGGACGAGGCGTAGAGCTCCTCAAGTGCAGAGTCTCATAATCGTATATAGATACACGCCCACCGTAGCATGCGTCTGCCTCAGCCTCAATGACTTGGGGCAATACAAGAAGTGGGTATTCGAATCCCGACATATTCTACGGCAAGCGAGTGCACATGTTTTTTTGATGAAGCTCTATACGTGAGGGGCGCTATGCCTCACCCAAAAGCTAAAGTTGAGGAACGATTGAAAGTGCAACCCGATGAACAGTCCCACAGCATAGGTATACAACAAAATGGTTTGATCGAACACATATGGTAGCCAAAAGGTGTTGGTTTGAAGAGGCCCTTCGGTCAAAAATCAAACTGATAAAAGTTGTCATTGTCATAGCACTTCTCGCTACAGTCTACAGTAGTATATCATGCGGCTGCCTCAGACACTGCAAGTGCTACCGCTATTGTACCTTGCGTCACGCGCTCTCACCCCGTCAAGGAAGCCGGTCATGATCTCGTCGTCAAATTCAACGTCGTCGAAGTGGCCGCAAGCCGTTCCTGCGGGGAAGAAACAATGGGTCGTGGTTGGTGTCACGGGTTTATTTCGCCATATCCTCTGCGGGGTTGTACAACCTCAAATCTCGTCGTCTCTGACTCGGCGTGTGGGGCTTCAGAAGAAAAATAACGGATCAAAATAACTACTAGTTTCAACGTGAGCAACACGACGCAATCTGCGCTGCTGAGGTAGGTGATGTCCGAACTTCAAATCGAGAGCCTGCACGACGATCGCAGCGTCGTGCTACTCATAGCGCTGCTCGCTCTTCTCAGACGGATGATATGATCGCCCGCTTGTCATAGGTACCAGAGGGGTCAATACAGCTTATTCAGACAGGAATGGCATTGTTCTAACTCATCGCTACCCCGTTTGAATATCAAGTTTAACCAAAACGTGCTACCTCTACCGTGGTACTTGTCCCCAATAACCAAATCCCATGGCCTAGATATACAAAAAGTCACCTTTGCTAACAAGACTACAATTTAGACGATAGTGGGGGCCCCATTAGCCAACAATTGGTTTAGCAAGAAAGTGCTACCTAAATGGCAGCACGCGTCATCCACATGTAGCAATAAAATGCATGATAACTCTTACCGGTGCCCCCGTCCAACTCGATGATGTTATCGTCAGAGCCGCCAAGATCCAAATAGGTGCTGGCAGCGGCGGGACACATCCAGGAAGGATCGTTGTCGTCCCGGCACGTACTGCATGTACTAAATGGAGCCTCCCACAGTGTTCTGCGGGACAGCATAGCACGCGCAGAACCGGGAAACAATTCATACGCATATGATACATGCAACGACGGAGGTGCATCGAACGATTCGGGGGGTTTCTCACTTGAGAATCCCTTTACCGTACCCAGAATCTGGTTTCAGAATGCATTTTGACAACGGTACAATGCCATGGCGTAGGGATACAACCAGAGCTACTGCAGAACACAAGAGTTTGACGAGTTTGAGGTAGTTCCTCGGTTGAGGAGTCCCCGTCACTCATGAAAGCATTCCTCAGAACGTATTGCCCCTGTCGCAGCTTCACACTTGAGGAGCAGGCTTAACACGATGAACAATCCTATAGCCTAGGTGTACAACAAACCGTTTTGTGAGAAAGACACATGTTACGATAGAGGTGCACCATTTTGTTCTTCGGGCTCCTCACTTGAAGAGCTCTAAACCTCACCCAAAAACTGATTTTGAGAAGAATGAAAAGTGCAACCCGATGAACAAACCAGTGGCCTAGGTATAAAAAACAAATATACTGCAAAACAGGATTGACATTCCGACGATTTCGGGTGAAGGAGCCCCGTCATTCAGAAACAAAAAAGCCGATAAGTGCCACCTCTATCGTGGCAGGCGTCGAAATACCTGCAGCATTGCAGCGATATTGGGTAGCTATTCATTTAAGGCGCCCCGTGTGTCAGAGAATTATTTGTGGCCAAAACGCGCTACCTCTATCGTAGCGCGCGCCGTGCGATGTTCCGTGACGCGCGCGAGCGGCCTAAACTTGGTATGGAAAATAGAGGTGCTCCTCCTACAGCGGCCCTGGCTCCCTGTCGTCAATGCCATGTCATCGATGCTGGCGTATATATTAACATCCGACCAAGACTATTGTAGTTTCACTATTGGGGCCTCATTTCGCATCGGCTCAGAGCCAAACTCGCGCGAGTGGCTATACCTCTGTGCGCTTTGGCTTCCCGATATGCACCACCATGGAATTGTCGATTAGGCTGCACCAACAGGCCATGTATACGTGTGGTTAGGAGAAGGTACTGAGCCACTCGCGCGAGTCGCCTGAACTCGGTAGTGAAGTGAGGGGCGCCCCGACAACTTACCGTACCTCCGGTCCATCACACTATATAGATTGACGGATTACATCATCACATAAACCAACTGTGCTATGTTTGAGATGAGCTATCACCACAGAGCTATCTGTCAGCGCTGACTGCTAGCTCGGTGGTTACAGTTTACTAGTACTAGGAATAAAGGCCGGCCCGTCCGCGCCATTGGCGGAGGGGCCATATTTTGGAACTAAGACATCAACGGGTCGGCATGCAGTACATGCCATTAACTCCGTAGTTGGCGATAGTCGTAGCAATGGGGGGGGAACTGTATAAGTCCCAGAAGTAAGGGTATTACACCGGAATTGATCTGTGAGTCTGGTGGGCCGTTGGAGGATGGATGTAGGCCACACGATATCTAACAGAGTTATGAACGCATGGCTAAGATACGTACAGGGAGGTGCGAATCACGCGGACCCGTGCCGCAGAGGTGGTGATGTTGTGTCGTCTTTCGTGTACAGCTCTCACTGTTGTAGCGCACGAGTAGTGATTCATGCTTGCAAATATACTCGCAGCATATTCATGCTTTCAGAGTGTAATTGGACTATAGTCTTGCGATTATGGAGTACCGCAAGTACTTGGTTATGATCTACAAAACTTGGTTTACCCATCGCACGGCCCACAGGTCATGCCATGCAAGGCAGCCTACTGATTAACCCATGAGACATCCCATAGGATACTTGCAGCATTATGGGAGGGTAGAGGGGGCCGGCTCGCGCTATGCCAAAAACTGTTAACAGAATTGTGGCGAAACATTGATGGAGGTCAGACGTAATGCCAACAGTTGAGAGCAGTCTGGACACTGACCTCGGAGAACCACACTGACAGCCGTAGTGTAAGCGATACTGCCGCAATACACATGCATGTATACGTGTGTACTCTTATTTTGGTCACGAACCTGACACATGCATTGTACGACTTTCTCCACAGCTGTTGCTGCTGCCGTTCAGCTCTGCCTACTCCGCACGAGGGTTTCGACCGCTCTCCCTACACACCTCCGAGACAGACGAACAGCAACCACAGACGTAATTCACTGCTGTAGTACTGGTATGGTAAGTGCGATGGCTACTTGTCTTGCAGACAACGCCGTGACCGCAGTATCCAAGATACGCACACTTACCATATCCAACCGCCAATGTATGCCTTTGCCATCTCGTGATATGTGTTCAACTAAACCCAATACCGATGGCATTCCCCATGTAATGCAGGATAACGCCTTCAAAGGTGCCGTTATCCGCCATGATGTCAATGTCGTCAATGTAAAATGTCATTCCCACCGGCAGGGGGGTACACTGATACCACGTACAACACAAAAAATAACGCGGACTTGTTTCTACCCCTACCGAACCCCAACCCACTACGCGGTGTAAATATAAAATATTGTTGATCGCGATACAGCGTAGCGGCGAGTGTGGTATCGCTTCTTTTTTTGTCTTGTGCCGCTGCCAAGTGCAACTGCATTAATCCCATACCTGGTATACATGTTTGTGTACGTGTAAGAGTGTGTTTAAAACTTACCCGATACCAATGACGTGGCCCATTTCGTGCAGGATGACGTCTTCAAAGGCCCCCGCTGCCTCAAGGTCACCAATGTCGTCTATGTCAAACGTCATGTCTCCTGCCAAGCTAATGCTCATGCAATCATCCCAAACCGCGGTTGGACCAGCGAACCCTAGGGTTCCTCCCTCCCCGTCGATCTCGTCGATGGTTGCGGAGATCAAGAGTTGACCAGCCGGATTTCCCGCGGACCCTCCGCAAGGCACGTGGGTGATTATCTCCTCCCACCTGCGCAGCCAATCGGTTGTTGGGACAAAACAAACAAAATCAAAAGGTCGGTTGTGAATCGGATACCTGGTATGAAGAAACGCTGTGGGTGAAAACAAATCAAAGCCAATAGGTCGGTTGTGACTCAGAGACTAAGTATGCTAGGGACCACAATAGGTCGGGTTTTGAGCCAGGAGCCGTTTCTCGAAGTGATGAATACTAAGGAGTACCACATCTCTCCTGCCTGTGAACCACAAAAGTAAGAGAGTGCCTAGGCTCTAAGAATTATCCCTGTACTGGAGTTAATGCGCGTGCTGCGATAGGAGTGGGAGTTGGCCAGCCGGTTTTCATTGGACACTCCGAAACCACAGGGTGGATAATCTGCTCCCATCTGAGCAACCCATCGCTTGTGCCAATGTAGAAACAGGAAGCGAAAATGTTGGGTGTGTTCCGTGGACCCCCTAGCGTTACGAAAGTCCAACGTTGGCCAGCCCCTAGTTTGATCAGACCCTCCGCAAGCCATGTGGGTTGTAATTCTTTTGTCATGTATCCCGTCGATTCGCGTGTGGAATGAAAAAACGAAAATGAAAAGCGGGATTGAAACCGTTGGTTGTGACGAGACGAATTGCTTCGTGGGTGATCTACGTACGAAGTAGGTAGATGTGTGCGCATCTGGTAGGGTGAAGAGATTTATCAAAATGAGTTATTTTTTAAAGAAGGTGTCCCTTTATAGTGCCGCTATGTTCCAGCTAGAAATACCGGCACTATAGGGGCAACCGGAACTACACCTCCTGCCGCTACTACTGGTCATTCCCATATGTGCCAGGCGATTCCACAGGCTCTTTAGCGGGCAACCGGCCCTATTCAACCAGCGCTACAGAACGACCTCCACTATACATAGGCGGGGCACGATCCTCGTGCACGAGGCATGCGATGGGGATCCGAACCTAATGAGCACATGCAGTCTTGGTTGTAGGAACTTCTTGTTACATAGCTACCTGGTAATGCTGGAGGAGATCCAGTCTCACGTTTTAACCCCTAACTTAAATGACATTTACAGACACGTCGACGCATGCTACGATAGGAGTGATACTCTTTAACTAAAATGTTTTCTGAATGACGGAACTCCTTAACCCAATATCGTCGTAATGCCATGCTCGTGTTGCAGTATAATTCGATGTGTGCCTAGGTCATGGTATTGCTCGTCGGGGTGCACCTTCACTTTTTCTCAATATTTGTGTTCGGGTGAGGTTAGAGCTTTGTAAGTCAGGAGCCTTGGGAAAACTTTGGTGAACCCCAACCTTAGAATCACTCCGTGATACGATAGGTCCGTGATACGATGGGCGTATCACGTTTCGCTAGAATATCTAAGTCTGACGGGACCCATCAAATGTGGAACGACTGCACCCAATATTATTTTAATCTCAGATGTCTTACACAATAGAGGTCCCTCTATAGTACCATATGAATAGTGCTGGTTAACCGCTGTAGTGCCTGTTAAATCGCTTGGCACAGATGGGAATAACCAGTAACAGCATTGTGCGGAGAAGTGCCGGTTGCCGCGTAAACGCCGTTATTTCTGGCAAGCACGTACCGGCACCATAGAGGGACCACGACTATTCAATTTTCCTACTTATATACCTAAGTCACGGGATCGTTCGTCGTGTGAGGCGTACATTTGCTGTCAAAGTCGTTGTTTGGGTGGGGTATACACAGCTTCTAAAGTGAGGAAGCTCAGAACAATGAAGTGCACCCTCGTCGACCGTAGCATGCTCCTACACTATTATCAGCTGCGCATCGCCTATTGAAAGGTGTATCCTTACCATATTTCAGGCATCGTGGAGCCAGATGCTACGGTAGAGGGGAAAAGTTTGCGCCGATACCTTATCATCCGGACGCGGCTATCTCCTGAACTGATGAACTTATCAGCAATGGTCGAATGCTACGACAGATATAGCACCTGATTACCTCATTATTCTGCGGCTCCGCATCTGAGGACCTTTCAACCTCACCCACCAACGGACGTCTAGAGAAAGGAAAAATAAGCACCCCGATGATGAATTTGACGGCCTAGATACGAATTGCGAAACACACGACATCCCAACGATGTGGGGTAGCTTCTTTAGTTGAGGGGCCTCGCCAGTCAGAAAGGTTTAGGGCAAAAACTGCTGCTCCAATCGTAGCAAGCGTCCACGCACTTGCAACGCCATTTGGGTTCTACGATGCGTTTCGTTGCTTGTGGGTTGCACGAACAACTGCTGGTATTCCATATGAAGGGCGGGTTTAGAGGAGTTGTAGAGTACCTCGTGAGAAGGGGCGACGTTTACTACGACAGGAGGGCACCCAAATTTCCCGAGGTTCCTCACCTGAAGAAGTCCACACCGAACCCAAATCATGACCGCTAACAAATTCAAACGTGCAACCTGGTGAGGAATTTCATGCCGACGCGTGCTACGGTAGAGGTAGCACTTTTGGACAATATCGTTTCTGAATGACGGGGCTCCTTAACCCCAAATCGTCGGAATGTCATTCTTGTTTTGCGAGGTGAATATTTTGTATACCTAGGCGATGGGTTTGGTCATCGGGTTGCACTTTCAGTTTACTCAAAATTAGGTTTTTTGGGTGAGGTATGAAGCTCCTCCAGCGACGAGCCTCAGGAAAAAGATGGTGTACCTTTACCGTATTGCGGAGGACCATAGTAATCAGGACCTACGATACACACAAAAACCTATATATTACACTGTTGTTACTAACCACATTTGGTCCTGATTACTATGGCCCCTCGTAATAGATATCTGCCCTACAGCAGATATCTAGACGAAGGCAAGGACAGATGCATTCTACGGTAGAGGTGCACCATTGTTTTTGTGTGGCTCCTAATTTGGGGAGCTCTATACCTCACCCAAAACCTAATTTACTTCGAGAAAATTGAATGAGCTTCCCGAAAAAACAATCCCATGGCTTAGGTATACAAAGGAGAATATGGCCAAATACAACGAAATTTCGACGATTTTGAGTTAAGGAGCTCCATCGTTCAGAGAATTGTTCAGCCACAACGTGCGAACTATATCGTAGCACACGTATACTGTAGGGGAGGTACCCTCCTTTTCACTGTACGGTGAAGGCCACGAGCGGCTCTATGCTTCGCTCAAGACCAGGGTGTACGTCATAATATTGTTGGGGTAGCGTAACGAACAGTTCCATGACGGTGGTGCGTATCGCGAAACCGAACAATCCCAAACGTGTAGGTTGAAATAGAATAAGGCAGTAGCTCACACCAGCCGTAAAAGGGACCACACACTACGGTAGAGGGACGCTTGCTACGCTAGAGGTAGTACTTTTTTACTGACAACGTTTTCTGAATGACGGGACTCCTTAACCCAAAATCTTCGTAATTTCGCTCATTGTTTTGGAAAACCAATAGTCGTATACCTAGGCTATGGGAGTTTTCATCGGGTAGCCCTCTTGTCCTTTCCCAAATCAGGTTTCGGGAGAGGGATAGAGCTCCTCAAGTGAAGACCCTCAGAACAAAAATTGTGCACCTCTACCGTGGCATGCCTCGAGGTGCACCATTTTTCTTATGAGGGCCCTCGATTGAAAACCTCTATACATTACCCAAACACGGGTGTGGAGAAAATCAAATGAGGTACCCGATGAAACATTACATGCCCCAGGTAAACAGCGACACATATCGCAAAACGAGATTGAAATTCCGACGAGGTTGGGTCAAGGAGCCCCGTCATTCAGAAGAAGAATTTAGCCTACACGTGCTACCTCTGTCGTAGCACACGTTGGACCTCTCTACCGTAGCCTTGGACTACGACGAACACTAGTTGCAAATGTCACCACATTGGGTAGCTCCTCAGTTGAGAAGCCCCTTTAGTCAGAAATCAATTTGTCAAAACGTGATCACTTTGTCGTAGAACGCGTCGGGCCGAGAGTCAATAGATGCCTCCATTGCCGTAGCATGGCTCTCGGTGGAAACTTCACCTGTCCTCGGCAGACCACGGCCATGCACTCATCCGAATTGTTTTCTATTACGCATGACCATAGTAAATAAAGCCCATGAAACACACAAAAACCTATATATTCCCCTTTTTTTACTAGCCATATTTGGTCCTGATTACTATGTTCCTCCATAATACACGCGTGCTACGACAGGGGTAGCACAACTTCACGCATGCTACGATAGAGGTGCACCCTTTAAATTATGAGGCTCCTCACTTGAGGAGCTCTGAATCTCTCCCAAAAACTGATTTGGGGGAAAATAAATGTGCTGCCCGATGAAAAATCCCGTGGCCTAGGTATATTCAACGAAAAATATTCCAAAAAATCAACAACGAACCTCCGACAATTATTGATTGAGGAGGCCCGTTATTCGGAAACCGTTTCAGCCAAAAGGTGCTACCTTTATCGTAGAACGCGTCACTTGTCCACTGCATTTCTGACTGACAGGACTCTTGAACTGAAGAACTGCCCGAAATCGTTGGAAATGCCACAACATGTGGTTTGCGGTATGATTCGATTTTTACCAAGACCATGGCAAATTTGCGCCGGGTATAGCGTACACGGTTTATTCTATACCAGTGTTTGGGTGAGGTATAGACGCGTGGTATGATAGAGGTAGCACTTTCTGGTGTTTGTTCTGATGGACGGGGGTCCTCAACGCAGGAGCTACCCAATTTCGTTGGCATCTCACTCGTGATTTTCGATAGTATTCGTCGTATATCTAGCACATAGAATTGATCGTCGTTTTACACTTAATGTTTTTTTATCGAAATCAGTTTAGAGCTCCTTACGTGAGGAGCCTCAGAAAAACGTGTTTGCAATGCTACCGTAGCATGCGTCTGTAGAGCTTCTCAAGTTCTCAAGTGAGAAGGCTCAGAAATATGAGGTGCACCCAAGTAGCATGCCCCCACCAACCCCAACCGTAACCCCGACGCCAAACGCTAACCCTACCGTATAGCGGTCGAAGTTAGAGGGTTACCTCTCCGCAGCAGCTTCAAACCCCGTTATGCACTCCCCTGTAAATGTACCATTGGACTCCAAAACCATAACGCCCAACCGCAACCACAACCTCAACCCAAATCATACCCCGAACCCTATGCCTGTAGCCCCAACCTTAAAGCAAACCCTACCGTGTTGTGGTAGTCGTGAAAGGCTTACCTGTCCGCAGCTTCTTCGAACACGGCGATGCGCTCTTCCGTAAACGTCCCGAGGAATTCTAGCACGATGAAGAAGCTGGCCAGGGCTGCGAGAAGCGTAGAATCGAGAGCACGACAACAAAGAACATTAATCATGGTTCAGGGAGTCTTGTTTATTAGGCCGACTCCATATGTACGAATGCGAGCATCGCCGTAGTTGAGCAATTGAGCTCACAAAAAGCCCGCAATAAGAAGATAAGGATGGAGCGAACGATACATGTGGATTTGATCGCTGCTAAGCCGGAAGTAGGTGTGGGTAATCGAGTCAGACTTCGAGCTAGTGCTTGCCGTTTTCGTTTCCCTTGGTATTGCCTCTTCGTTGACCCATGATACAACAAGGGTAGAGCCTACTTATTCTGAGGCTCTATACCTAAGGAGCTCCATAAGACTTACCCAAAACCTGGTTTTGACTGACAAGGAATGTGCACCCCGATGAACCCTCCCATGGCCAACGAAAACTAATGTAAATCTCGTTTGGCTTTCCGACGGTATTAGGTAGTTCCCCCGATAAGGCGTTTGGCCCAAAAGTGCTACTTCTATCGTAGCACATGTCCTTTCCGGAAATACGGTATGAGTGATCGACGTTGAAATCACGCTGCGTATTGTTCGGAGACAAACACGATACCTATACCAACCGATACGTACGCGGCTACCGTTGTCACCCCAAGGTTAAAACCTCTCGTCTTCAATGTACCGGTGAGCATTTGTCCAACGAAAACTTGCGCGTACCAGGATATAATAATGCAAGTAGCACACGTTTTTCACGGTTTGAAATGTGTACACCGACGTCGCGCGTGCTACGATAGAGTTAGCACGTTTTGGCTTTGTTTCTGAATGACGGCGCTCCTTACCTCAAAATCGCCGGAATGTCCTTCATTTTCGTTGAAACTGAGTTTTTTGTGGACCTAAGCCCTGGGTTTGTTCGTTGGGTTTCTCTTTCAGCTTACTCAATATAAGTTTGTGGGTGAGGTTCGGAGCTCCTCATGTGAGGAGCCTCAGAACAAAACTGGTGCACCTCTATCGTAGCATGTGTCATTCGAAGTTGCAGTTGTTCTTGAATCCAGTGTTTGGTTGCCATTACAGAGATCCTCAAGTTACGTCGGGAAGTTTCTGGGCACCGCCACCGGAAGTGTGCGTCGAAAGCAGATGCGATAAGAGTCGTGGTTGAATACTAAATTGTACGTTTGCCTCTATACGGTTTGTCCAGAATGCACCACCATCATCAGTACTTCAGCGACAAGGACGTTCCGACAAGGTTTCAAACATATTTGGGTCTTTGTGTATCAAGGCAAAACCCGCTTCGAAAATGCCAATGACAGCATTAGCTAAGCGAAGTAACGAAGGCTCGTGGGGTAGTCGATGCGTCCGAATTGCAATGAGGAGATGTACTACACGCGCTAAACATACCGATACTCGTAGTGTTGAGTTGCTCGCTCTTCTTAGATACTTGAGACCATCGACTCTTGCTACGGTATAGTTACCACGTTTCAGCTAGGTCATGTATGGTTGGCGGGGCTCTCGAATCGAGAAGAGACCCACCATCGCTGGAATACCACATTGTAATATTTCAGATGTACTTGTGCTTGTTCATGGGATTGTTCATCAGGCTGTCTTTTCAATTTTTCGAAAACTCGTGTTTGCGTGAGCTTAGAACAAAATGGTGTTACCCAAACCGTAGCATGCGTATATCGCACTCGCCTTGGTTTAGGTCGCTACACATAGCTGGGTTACACAGGAGTTAAATCTGGTCTCACTCACATGAAGTGTCGGTTTGGCAGGAGATCCCGCCGAAGTCTCCGGTGCAGGAGCACAGATGCCCGCCGGCGGGGTCAATCTCGCACGACCCTTCGTTCTCGCAAGGGTTTGGATTGCACGCGCTTGGCCCTACAAAAGAGATACGTTGAGGTTGAGGGGAAGGGCGTCAAGGGTTGGGAAAACGTTAAAGGGCGAGGCATTCAGGAGGGGCTGAGGGGGAAAGGTGGGAAATATTAGGATGATGTATGTCTGCGAATACAAATAGGAATTGATCAGACTGGGAGCAGTTGGAGGGCGGCTCTAGAATTGCATACGTTTGCGACTATTATACAAACCTTTCATAAGACAGAGCGCGGTCGGGGGTTGGTTAAACATTGGAATGTAGGCGTTAAAGGATACAAGGAAACGTTCTCGGGGCGGGGGGAGACGGGTCGGTGGTGGGAAAATGTTGGATACATATAGCGCTGCGGCCACAAAATAAACAGTTCAGGCGGTTGGGGGGCGGTAGGCAGATTCACGCCATTTCTTGGCGATATTTTGGTGGCGAGGGTGTTGTGGTTTTGACCTTTAGAATTGTACGAATTAGATGTACCACCACTGCACGCGAACACGAATACTATGATCTTTGTCTGGATATTCATCCAAGCATTATCTGACTCAGGCCGACTTCTGCTAGTGGTTGATCTCAGTCGTTTCGTACAATGGAAGAAGGGATGACATGTGCGTTCCGTCAGTGCTGTTAGAATATCGTAAGAATGGGAGTTTGTTTTGTAGAGTTGTGAGGCAGCAAGCATTCATACCTAGTTGATCTTAGCCAACAAAAACACTTTAGTCACGAAGTCGGCAGGCAACACCAACTAATGGGCGGCCGACTTGCCGACTTAAGTCAGGCGATCGAAGCGAGCCATACGCTATCCCGCCGACAATGGGGTCGCCGCTAAAACCTGGACAAGTCGCATCCGTCATCAAGCAATCCTTGGTTCACTCGTGGAACCCCAATGAGGCCCATATTCGGCCCCTCATGGAAACGAGCAACCATTTAGCCGACTATCAACTACAGTGGAAGGTTTAAGTTGTACCAATTCACAGCTCTAGCTATATGAGGTAGACCGGTACCCCTTGTATCTTATAAAAACTGAAGCACTACAGGGGGGCGCCGAACCAGCCCAAAACAGATGGACAAGCGGCGATGCACCATTCCAACCCGAGCAATATAGGGAATTACACTGTAGCTGCAGGCTGCGACAGCGGTACACATAAGTATTGTGTGGCTTCTCACTTAGAGATCTCTGTGCCACACCCAAACCTCCGACTTGTGACAATAAACGATGCCAGTGCCTCCCGATGACCGAACTCGTGGGTTACGTATAAATCGAAACACGCTATAACATCCCGATGACATTGTGTAGCTCCCTCGCTAAGACTACGATAGTAGGGGTATCCCCACGTTCGCTACCATGTGTAGGCCGTGTATGTCGCTCAAAAGCCGGATTTTAAAACATTTCGTTGGACCACCTTACCTTGTTGTTCTTTGGCCGCTCATATCGTGAAACCGAACCACGCAGAGGAATAAGCTAACCGCTCTCGCGAGTGGCTCGGAGCCGCTGGACAAGTACGCCCTGAAAGTTACCCCTATACCGAACCCGTAGTCTCCTCACTTGAGCATCTCTGTCAGTCAGAAATATCGTCTAAACAACTGCTACCGCTAACGTAGCGCGCGTCTTCAAAACAACTGGCCAAGGCTATGGTAGGGGGTTCAAGGTTTAGGGCCTTATTTTTCAGTGACTCGGAGTCACAGTACGTGGGTCGTTCTTAGGGCCCTATTTTGCAGCGGCTCAGAGTCCCTCGCGCATACGAGTATTCATTCTATGTGCATTCTGGGTTTGCGACATGCACGACGATGGAAAAGGCAGTCACGCGGCACCGACGAACTATGTTTCAGTCCACGATCCGGTGTGAGGTTCCGTGACCCCTCGCGCGAGCAGTCTAAACTAAGCATAGAAAACAGAGGACGCGTGCCACGATAGAGGTACCACGTTCTGGCGTTTTTCGTCTGGGTGGCGGGGCTCCTTAACCCAAAATCGTTGGGATGCCATTTTTGTTGTGCAAGTTGATTCGGTTTAATACCCAAGGCCATGAGCTTTCTTTTTTCCGGTTTGCAATCTAAGTTGACTCAAAATCAACTTTTAAGTGGGGTATAGAGCTTCTCAAGCGAGGATCCTCAGAAGACAAAGGGCTCACATCTACCGTACCATGTGTCAGAGTTAACCCACAACCGTAGCCTTGGTTGTCTATATGATCAAGGCGTTGTTACGAGGTACACCCCCATTTCTCACTACCGGGCCTTGGGCTCTCCCGTAAGTGGCCCGGTACCTCACTCCAGCAAGGACTTCAGGCAATTGTTTTGGTGCAACGTAACACAACAACACTTATTTTCATGGCGGTGCATATAGTGGCGATCCCGAAAACCTTAAAGCAACAGGTTAGCCACTCGTGCACGTAGCTCTATGCTGCCGCAAAACGAGGGTCTATAAGAGAGCCCTCTACCGTAGGTTTCGCCATTCACCTGTTTCTTCCGTTGGAGCCGGGGTTGTTTCGTCGATCGGAGCAGGGGTCGGAGATGGAGGCGAATCGGAGACAGGTGCAGGGGTCGGCGCTGGGGCTGCTTCTTCCGTTGGAGCCGGGGTTGTTTCGTCGATCGGAGAAGGGGTCGGAGATGGAGGCGAATCGGAGACAGGTGCAGGGGTCGGCGCTGGAGCTGGCTCAGCGGTAGGCTCGGGGATTGGTTCAGGGGTCGGTTCAGGCGTTGGTTCCGTGGTCGGCTCGGGGCTCGAGTCCGGAGTTGGTCCAGGCGTGGGTTTAGGGGTTGTATCTGGGGTCGGTGCGGGCGTCGATGCGGCGGTCGGAACGGGGGTCGGTTCAGAGATGGTTTCGGGTGTCGAAACTAAGGTTCGAACGAGGGTTAAAGATCGAAAATGGGGTAGGAGCGAGGGGGTTCGGTGCGGGGGTTCGCACGGGGGCCGCAACTGGGGTCGGTTCAGAGGACGCGTGTTACGATACGGGTAGCACGTTTTTGCGAACCTAGTTTATGAACGACAGGGCTCCTTAACCAAAAATTGTCGGATGACCGTTCACAGTATTCGTTGTGTACCTAGGGCATGGAAAACGGAGCAGGAGATATCTCGGGGATCGGTTCGACGATCGATTCATAGATCGGCTCCAAGGCCTGACCTGGGGTCGAAACCGGCGTTGGACCATGAGTTAGTCCACGCATCGGTTCTAGAGTCGGGAGGTGGGTCGAAACTGGGGGCGTCTAAGGGTTCGAATCCAGTGTCGGAACTGACGGTGCCCCCGGAATGGTTTCGGTTGTCGGTTCTGGAGTCGGTAAAGGAGTCATCACTGGGATCGGTTCGAGGATCGGAACAGGAATCGGTTCTGGGGCAATTTCGAGTATCGATTAGGAGGTCGGCTCTAAGGTTGGAACTGTCGTCGCAACTGAGGTTAAACCGGGCGTGGATTCATGGGTCTTGTTCCGAAGTGAGACGGTCCAAGTTGGCGTCGGTTCGGGGGTCGAATCGGTGTCACCACTAGGCTTGGGACCGGAATCGTTTTGGCCGTCGGTTCCGAGGTTGGTGAGGGGGTTTTAACTGGGGTCTGTTTGAGGGTCGGAGCAGGAATCGTTTCTGGAGTCGGATCGGGGATCGATTCAGAGGTCGGCTTCGAGGTCAAAGCTGGGGTCAGAACTGGGGTTGGACCGACAGTTGGTCCAAAGATCGGTTTCGGAGTGTTCGACGTGGTCGAAACTGGGGTCGGCTCGGAGGTCAAATCTAAGGTCGGAACTAGGGTTGACACCGGGTTCGTTTCGGTTTTCGGCTCAGCAGTCGGTAAGGGGGTCGTAAGTGGGGTCGGTTGGCGAATCGGAACCGGGATCGTTTTTCGGATCGGTTCGGGGATCAATGCAGAGGTCGGCTCCGAGGTCGGAACTGGGATCAGATCTGAGGTTGGACCGGCAGTTACTTCGAGGATCCGTTTGGAGGTCGGTGAGACGGTAGGAAATCGCCTTGGTTCGGGGGCTGAACCGGCGGTCGGAACTAGGGTTGGAACAGGAATCGTTTCGGCGATCGGTGAAGAGGTCAAAGATGGGGGCGGTTCGGGGGTCGGAAAGGGAAGCGTTTCGGCGGTCGGTTCGGTATTTGTAGCCACAACCGATTCGGGTGTAAGGGCTTGAGTCGGAACTCGACTCTGTTCGAGCGTCGGTTGTGCGGTCGGAGCGAGATCCGGTGCGGGCGACGGAGCTGCACGCGGTGACGCATGCTGCGGTATAGGTGCACGATTTATATTTCTTAGGCTCTTCTCTCGAGGAACTCTACACCTGCCCCGGAGAAAGGTTTGGGGAAAAGTAAACGTTCTACCCGATGAACAATCCCATGGCCTAGGTATACAACGAAAATATGTTTAAAAAAACTAATGAAACTCCGACGAGTTTGGGTTAAGGAGTCCCGTAAATTGAGAAAATGTTTCATCCAAAAAGTGCTACCTCTATCGTAGCACGCGTCCGGTGCCGGGTTAGGGGCTATAACTACACATCCCAGGCCATCGTTTCTCAACTGGTTAGAATACGGTGCGATACCTAACGCGATTCGGGGGGAGAGTGAAGAGTTTTGTTTGGTTTTGGAAATTGCATCCATTTGCTGTTCAAGTCTTTAGAAAGAATAAAATGCACCGATACGGTCCTCCAGTTGCATCTTTCTTTCGTGGTATGAGGCTCGATAGATAAATGTGTCGTCGGTTCTCGTGGAGTTGCTTTGAAGACCTGTCCCAGTCATGCGTTGTTTAACACGTTGCGACACTGTATGATAACGAACGCGAATCGGGTAGGGAGTCAGGGCTGTCGTTTCGTTTGTAAAATCCCGTCGAACGTACGTCCATACCTCTAGTGAATGTCTATACGCATACGGTCCTCAAGCAGCAAGGCGATATTCGGGCGATGCAGTCTCTTTGAATTACAGTCCGAAAGAAGTTACGACACGGTGGAACGGGCGCGGACAACGAACGGGGGATATGGCTAATCTTTGCGTCCCGAACGTTCGTCATGGCTACTTGCATATCTCTTGGAATGCCATAAACGGCGTAAGATACCGTGGTCTAAGTGGTTAACCTCGAAGACCATTAAGGTTGGAGTCACGGGTTCGAATCTCGATATCGAGATATATTTTTCTGAGACACCAACTGCCGAGAGCGCTTTATACCGTGGGTAAGCACAATTCGATGCGAGTCGACGAGGGTAGAAAGTGCTGAATTCTTCTCCCGATAAATAATGAAGGCGCGTACCTTGGGGAGGGGGGAGAAGAGCCATCCTAAGTGACCCCGGATCTGAGTTACGACTACTAGGGAGGGAGAAGGAGAAAGTAAAAGTGCGAAGATAATAGACGGGATGAGCAAAAAAAAAAAAAACGTACAACTACATTGCGGCGCTCGTGCTGTAAGGAACGCGGGGTTCCGTTAGAAGTTGGCATCGGTCGGTATGCCAGTGGTTGGCGTTGTCGCCGAAGTTCAATGTTAAACAACATCGGTGGTGCGAGGACTCGTACGTTTTTCAGGGTGACCAATACATGACAGAGTGATATTTACAGCGTTAGCCTCTTAAGGCATTTTTCGGGTTGAAGCACGCGTCCGAGCGATCTGGCAGTAGTACAAAAAAGATTGACGTGAATGTAAGCTTTCTTCACATATCATATGCGGAGAGAACGAAGCTGTGGTTGAGGAGGTATCACGTTCTCCGTAAGGCGTTACTCCTGCCGCTAGAATATTATCTACTGGAAATAGTATAGCTTCTGCTGAAACAAAAAAAATTACAGATTTTTTTACTCGAACAATCAACAAAAACGCGCAAAAAAAATGTCCGGAGTGGCTCCTTAACGATGGCACACATGCACACACACGCAGACATACATACAGAATCACCTTTCGTGGCTGTCACAACGCGAACACGTTGAAGTGCGGCTGCTGCTGTACCGTGGCTGCCACAAAGTTCGGAGCTTGAAGGGCGGTGTGATGCACATATGATACGCGAAATGCTGGTTCCTGAGCAAAATGAAAATCAGCTATATACAAGTTGTGTACCTGGGGATTGCTTCAACGACGCCCTCGCCCTCGAGACGATCGCGAACGCAGGAACTACAATACACCATGCCACAAAATAACCGAATGGCTCACGCTTCTCAACTGAGCTTGTGGAGAGTTGCTGGCACGCTCTTCCGTGTAGACGCAGGCATAGTCGTAAAAATCCAGAACCTATGTAGAGGTGGCAGATTCTTCAGGAATTTTCGTCAGGGGTTTGTGTAGGGCTATGAATGAAGGTACTGCACCCTCACGATGACGCCTTACCAAAACATTCGCGCTGTGTTCCTTTGGCTGCAAAGGCTCAACGCTTTTTTTCGCATCACGTTTTCCCCGCAGCTCCCGCCCCACGTAAAAACCGTGCGTTGATGTCGATGTGTGTGATCGTGTGGTCCTCGCAAATGAGAGAGTTTCGCATTGAAGCGATGCCCCACTGCGATGCCCCGTGCTGGTCCTTAAGAGCTTGCATGATGCTGCGACTAAAAATTCCTCCTTCCAAATGTGATACCTGGTACATTTATCCACTTCAGTTGTTGTTGTTGTTGTTGTTGCTCATCCCGTCTATTATCTTGGCACTTTTACTTTCTCCTTCTCCCTCCCTAGTCGTAACTCAGATCCGGGGTCACTTAGCAGGCTCTTCTCCCCCCTC
>JAYJMJ010267187.1:0-13461 GCA_036873875.1 Laminaria ephemera | reverse complement strand
AGAAGGTTAGGTTTAACAAAGAGACTGCAAAGAAGTATTTAACAGATGCACAGTTTGCAGAGTGTTTAACAGGTACAACAGAAACTAGATTGAACATATTAGAAATCAAGGAGTAGGTATGTCAAAGGACAACCAAGACCAGATAAGTTTTGAATATAATGTTTGGACAGCTTTTAAGGAAACACTAGACTCCCACGAGGAACCTAATAAAGAAGCGGAAAGAGAAGTTATGGAATCAATGGCTACTATTTGGGGTGTTCACGTATCTGAAATTGAAGAAGTAATTATAAAGATGAAGTCTAAGGACGATAAAAATTGGGAGGATCTATGAGCATTAGCATAAACGATTTAAGGGTTGCAATATTTAATAAAGAGACAAATGAATTCGTTGCAATGATTAAAGATGAAGAACTTGCCATGGACTTTATAATGCATTTAAAGGGTAAGTTTGAAGCTAGGGATGTGGGTTTTGTTGAAGCACTAAGACGGATAGACTGTAGTGGTTTGGCCGTAGACTATAAGGGTGATTTATTTGAAGCGGTTATGGCAAACAATGAAGAGGTTATAGACTTGCTGACCGAAGGTGAAATAGACCATGCGTTGGCTGTAGCTAAGGGGGAGGAATATGATGGTTAAACGAGATGTCAAATTTATTCAACAAGCAACTGTAGAACTTATTCTAAAAGAGGTAAATAAATCAAAGGTAATAAATAGGTCTAATATAATATCAAAAGCTTCCCAGTTTTTAGAAGATACTTACAACTATCAACATAAGGAAGCTATGATACTAAGTACAAAACTTTACGATGCGACAGCAAAGTTAGGTAATTTTTAGTTTAGAAATTTTGGTGCTTGGGAAACTAGGAGTAAAAGTTCTTGTGCTAATTCATAATTCTGTTTAGCAAACCTTAGTTTTCCTCTTGTTTTTTGACATGGTTCTTTACCAATTTGTTCATAAGTAATTTCTTTAAATCGCTCAAGTTGGGCAATTCTCTCTTTAAAAATCTCAATGGCTTCTTGCATTTACTTCTCCTAGTTTTGGCTCTCTGTTTATTGAGTTCAGATCTCCTGCCAGTGTAGCCCTCACGGTGTTTCTTAATGGGCTTAGATCGCTTCCTACGGTCCCTAGACTTTCGATTCATTCACACTTAGCTCCATCCACTTTCACATGGAATAGAATATCTCTAGCAACAACCAAACGCATTTCACCCTTTCTAACCTTTGTATAAAGTTTGAACTCACAGGGAGCTGAATGAATTGATTTATGTTGTGGCCATAAATTGTCGAAGTTGTTTGATCCACCTAAACTTAATGGAATGAAATGATCGATTGTGAATTCTTTCTGGTCTTGTGGTTTAACACCATACGTTTTATAGACGGAGAGTTTAGTTTTCTTACTAACAACCCTTTTACAAACTGCAATGTTTTCAACATATCGCATCTCTCTAAAGTGAGGGTGATTCGCAGTACATAAACTTCCAGTAGTAATCGTAAGTATTGGTGCTAATACATTAGCTAAAAATCCAAGCATATCGTTTCCTTTGTTTTAGATAGTCTTCGTTGTCTTGTTCCGTGTAAGCTTCTCTTTCAAAAATAATATTTAGATAAGCTGAAAAACTGTCCTGACCGCTAATACAATTCATAAGAAATGAAATGCCATAAATTAAAAAGAAACCAATTAATAAGGTTTCCTTCTGTTGCTCAATGTGAATGTTTTCGTGATTGATAACCGTAGCATCCGTTACCACGTTTGATCTTAAAAAGATATAAGGGTAGATAGTAATGCCATCCATGCGACCGTTGAACTTTGAAATGAAGTCTAGGAATTTGTCAGCTATTACTATCTTTGCCATTGGCTTTCCTTATAAAGTCCCTTCTACATAACAGTTAGAAGTTTCCCATAGTCGTATCTTTGTAATTGTAATACCTGTTCCCTCTAATACTTTAGGACAGATTTCTTTAAGAAGATATTCTACCATATTTTCAGCAGTAGGATTAAAATTAACAACGTAAGGCTTCTTAAGACCATCACATTGCATAATCAGTGGAAGGTTTGGATCTTCTTTCCAGAGAACCATATTGTGATCCCAATGCTCGTCAAGCCAACCTCCGACTCTTTCTTTTATGTCTCCGAAGTCAATAACTCTACCAAGTCCATCAAGTTCACCACTATCCGCTTCCGCATATATGTGAGCTTTATATTCATGGCCATGAAGTGTTCTACATTTTGATTCATGTTTAACTACTCTATGACCGGCATCAAATTTAACAATTCTTGTTGCTGTAATTTTCATCTGTCGTGTCCTATAATTTAAAGTCTGCAATCTTTGGTATTGAATTAATAAACTCAGCTCTAGTAGATGCGTCGTCTTTGAAAGCACCAGACAATGCTAGTGTTCTAGTTATAGACGAACTATCCTTTATTCCCCTAGACCTTACACAGAAATGAACACCATCTAAAGCTACGGCAATATCTTCTATTCCTAAAAGATGTTTCATAGCATTCATGATCTGTTCTCCAAGTCTTTCTTGTACTTGAGGTCTGCTTCCGAAGTAATCTACTAGTCTATTCATCTTAGAAAGACCAATAACTTTATCCCCTGGAATGTAAGCGATATGAGCATACCCACAAATTGTTACGAAGTGATGTTCACAAAGAGAGTTCATAGTAACATTGGCTTCAATAACCATCTGTGAACCAAACTTGTTTTCAACACAAGTAATCTTTGGGAAGTTGTCGTTAGACAGTCCCTTACAGATTTCCTTAACATACATCTTAGCAACTCTTTTAGGAGTGTCTTTTAGCGAGTCATCCGATAGGTCAAGAACTAGTACTTTCATTATTTCGTGAAAGTGGGACTCAATCTCAACCATTTTATCTTCATCTGACCTGTCATTAAATACCATAGGTGTTGAAGGAAATGAGTCTAAATCGTTAAGAGTTTCCATTGTTTTCTTAGTCATTTGTTTTCCTTAAATTTTCATTGAAGCAGTATCAATATCCTTAAGTGTTTTCTTTAGAACATCAGAATATGCTTTCATATTTTTGTTAGTATTTAGGGCCTTGATTAATTCACCAACTGCCTCTTTTAATTCTTTTCTAATATCGTTTTTAATTAAGTCTACTTCTTCCTCGTCAGTTTCTTTCTTAAGATCAACTAGGAAAGTCTTTAAAAGGTTAGCATGACTAAAGTTTTCTTTTAATTTTGGGTTGTCGAAAGCATCCGCATGTTCTGGTTCTTTCTCAATTTGAATAACTACGTTAGTTTCTGGACTATAAAGTTTACCTTCAAAAGACTTAGCATGTTCGTGTCCTCTAAGAACTTTAAGTGCTGATTTAATAACTTTCGCCTCAATACCTAAATCTTTCTCAGCCCACTTCCAAGCTTCTTTATGATCCATGAACTCGAAACGTCCACTTACAAAACCTAATGCAATAGCTTTAGAAGTATCAACTCCCAACTCTAATTCCTTAAGACCCTTACATAGTTCTGAAACAACCTCTGCTTGCGACATAATTACCTTAGTGTCAGCAGTGTGCTTGATCTCAGTCATACCATTTATTTTCTTAGTTAGTTTAGTCATATTATATTCCTTTAGTCGTTGTTGTCTTCTTTGCCAGAACATTACACGCCCTTTTTAGAACCCCATATTCTTATATGCAGTCTGTCCGTTAGTTTCCACTTATAATCTTTACAGATTTCAGCCATCCATTCAAGTTTTTCATCGAATTGCTCGTTTGAAATACCTTGAGGCATAACCCAAACCTTTTCGTGTAACTCGTCTTGTGGGATTCCAGTGTAATTGGATATCTCACCAAGCATCAATACTATCTCTTCAATATCTGACCTGTCATTAACAACAAACTTGAATTGATAATCATGGTTCACAACCATCTTAGATATGTTCTTAATGTTGAATCTATTCTTTTCGTGACGTTCACCTAACTCTGGGTGCATTGAACTTGTAGAGAGTTTAGGACTTATAGACATGAACTGTGCGTTGTTGTCGAAGTATAAAGTACCATTCGTTTCAACTGTTATGTAGTGACCTTTTAATGTCAATTCAGAAATAAGTTCAACTACACTCTTTTGAAAGAAAGGTTCCCCTCCTGTAATTACAACGTGTTCTGCACCATGACCACTAATTTCCTCCGTTACTTCTTTGACTCCGAATTTAAGCAACTCAGGATTAAAAGAAGTGTGAGGGGTATCACATAGTGTAAGTGATCCATCAGTGTTCTTCCAAGCGCACCGTAAATTGCACCTGGATAGTCTGACAAAAGTTGTTGGATAGCCAACATATTTACCCTCACCTTGTATTGTGTAGAAAATGTTTTCACTGCTTAGTACTATGTCTGTCATCTGTCCTGTCCTTGGTCTTAAATCGACTTATACTTTAGTTTCTTTGCCCTATCAATTACGAAAGGTGTGTCGTCCGAGTGACCTCTAAATTTAATCTCTTTCTTTTTTGTATTAATGATGGCCTTAAACTTATTCTTCCCATCAGGGTTTTCAACAGTAATAATTCCATTTTTCTCAGTTGAAGAACTTCCTCTATAATTAAGAACACCACTTAAGAGTTGATCTTCAATAGAAGAATCCTTAGATGACTTAGACTTAATTTTGGAAGTGAGAGATTTTTGTTTAGGTTGTTTAGCTTTAATATCGTTCTTTTTCTTAATCATGTCCTTGGCCTTTACACCATAGACTTTCTTAATCTCGTCGTCCGACATATCCCAAAATGGAATGTTAGAACGCTTACCAAGAACTTTAACTTTCTTTGCTTTTATTTCTTTAGACTCAGCATCGTGGTCTTTCATTTTCTTATCAAGATCTTGCATAGCCTTATCGAGTGGCTTCATTGCTTCTTTGATTCTTTGCGTAAGTTTCATATTAGTCCCACTTATAGTTTTTGTTTAGATGTGCAACCAACTTAGTGTCCAGTGCTAATATTTGTTTAGCCAGTTTAGCTAACTCTTTATCCTTGGACTTTAGGATCGCTTCATTTAAACCTATTAGACCATCGGAAAAAGCATAATAGTCTTTACGAATATTAATATCTTTCTTTTCGTCCAACTTAGTTTCCACAAGCTTATTAATCTTTGTTGTTAAACTCATATTTCTAACTCCCAATATAAACAATCATCATCAGCATAACTCTCAACTGGTATATAAGGCAAGAATCCAGATTTTACCAAGTTCCTAGAAGAAGTTATATTATCCATCTTAGTATAGGTTATTACTTTAGTAAAACCATTTCTTTTTGCATGGCGAATCCTAACCGATATCAGCCTTTGATGTAGTCCTAAACCTCTTGCACATGGTAGAAGTCCTGCTCTAGCAAAGAACAATATCTTCTCACCACTTTCTATATATTCTCTTGCCATGCAAAAACCTACGGGAAGACCCTTCCCATCTCTAAGAACCCAACTAATAGCTTTCTTGTGCTCATAGAAGTCATCCTCTGGGAAGGTATCTGAATGTAGACTTTTCACTAGGGCCTTATTGTTACTCTTCCGAATCGAGTACTTTCCTTTCATAGTGAACCCCGTCAATTATTGCCCATTCGTCTTGTGTGAAATGGATCTTTTGTATTACCTGACGTGTCTCTATGTTCACAAACACTTCTAAGAAACCCGTATTCCACTTTGTAAGGTTGTGGAGATATTCAGCATCTCTAAAGTGCATAGCAGGGGTTTGAGTCCATGTAACTGGCTTAGAGAGTCCATTGCTTGGGTCTAAGTAAGCAGTTGATCTAAGTTGTCCTTGATGGTGATGACCATTGGTTCCGCTTAGTGACATTAGGTTTTTATCAGGTTCGTGTGCAACTACAAAACAATTATAGTAGACACAGTAGTTCTTCTTCATGTCATTCTTCATATCAGCTTTGGTAAATGCTGCAAGATTGAATTTAGAAACCCAATTGATTTGATAGTCATCTAAACCGAAAACGTCATTTAATTCAAGTCCCATAACATCTGATAGTAATATCCTAATGTTAGGAGTCTGGTCTGCCATGAGTTTTAATAGTCGCATTTCGTGGTTTCCTGCTACGAAGTCAATCTGTGCATTTGGACAACCGTTTCTAATTGGTGCGAATATTTCTTGTTTAACAAAATCGAATCGATCTTTTAATTTATAATGTCTCGGATCTTTCGTATATCTCGAGAACTCATAAAGGTCGAATATGTCACCATTGAAAACAATGATGTCTGGTTGAACCCTAATGCAGTGGTCAATAAAAACACCTAGAGTAAATTCATCAACTTCAATGTCGTGAAAATCACTGGCAACGATAATGCGTTTAATATTTCCAGGAAGGGTAGGCTTAACGTGCTTATCCACATAAGGTAATACTTTAGTTTCATAAAAGTTCTTATAGTGGTCATGTGACGCATGTTTTGCAACTGCCTTTTCAATCTTGTGTTGGTGTCTAGTAAGTTCTAGTCCAGCTGCTCGTCTAAACTCTTTGAATGTACCAAAGAACCTGTTCCAAGTTGCGTCTGAGTATTTACCATGATTTCGATAGTCTGTCCTAGAAACAAACTTACCCTCTTCTTCATTAGCAAGACTACGAAGATCATTTATAATTACTTCTCTAGTTGCTTCGGGGTCATATTTCTTTTTGCGCTCACTTAGTAACGCTTGTTGCGCTTTAGGTAAAGAGTGCCAATACTTGTGCTCTCCTTCTTCCTTAAGCTTTGTGAATGTTCCGTAATACTTGTCAACCTTATATCTAGCAGAAATCCCATATTCGTTTTCGAACTGCATCTTAGTCGGTTCTTTCTTTGGGTCAGCTTTCTTTAGTGTTAGATAGTTGTCGAGAAGTTCTTTCTTAATCTTTTTTATTTCCGTCTTGGAAATTTTCTTTTTGGCCATTAAATTCAGTCCTTGAATTTGATTAACTTCTTAGGACTAAGTATAAGTGGGAAGTGGTTTTATTTCAAAATTGGAATATTGATGGGCCGAGGTTCAAATTCAAACCCACCAATAAAGTCTACAAATTATGCAGTCTTCTTTTTGTTGAATTTTGCGGTGAACATGGAAGTGTCGATTTCCTTCCCCTGCTCTTTGTAAAGATTTCTTAAATTTGAAGCTATCTTTCTTTGCGAAGTAGCTGATTTTACTTTTCCATCTTTCTTTACTCTCATTCTGTTAAACACATCTGAAAGAAATTCTTGGTCAGTGGGAAAACCCCTGCGTTTGTCTTTCTTTTTAATTGTGTCGAATCGCTCTTTAAACTTAGTTTGATAAGCAACGTCTGTTTTGTTTTGCATTTAGCCTCCATATCCATAACCATATTAATAAAACAATAGTTTCATATAATCCTTTCTAATACATTTCTACGAAACTATTAGAACTATATAATTTTTATAGACCATTATAAGGAGGCTTTATTTACTATGCCTTCTTAACAGGTGCTTTCTTTGTCACTTTTTTAGCCACCTTCTTAACAGGTGCTTTCTTAGTTACCTTTTTAGCAACTGCCTTAGTTGGTGTAACCTTCTTGACAGGTGCCTTAGTAACTTTCTTAACCTCTACGGGTTTTGCAACCTTTACTGGCTCAGGTTTCTTTTCCTTTTTAGGTTTTAAAGATTCCTTAACCTTATTAACCTTTAACATAGCAGCGTCTACATCAATCGTTTTATTCTTATCGTTTTCACAAACCCAAATAATTCTCTTTAGTACCATTGCCACTCTAGATGCAGGCTTATCTTTCCCTAACATTAAATCTGTATAATGGTGGAAAGCCTTAGTTGCATAAGGGTCTAACTTCTGATCGGAACACTCTTTGTCGTATCTTTTAAAACAAGAATGATAAGTTTTTAATGTGGCTTCACTTAATACTTTAGTCGTTGTCATTTTCTTTCAATCTCCCTATCCATATCCAATATTAATGTTGCCCATTTTTATTATCATTTATCCAATATCACAAATCCTTTTTATCAAATAGTTAGATTATTTGTTTAGGGGTTTAATATATGTGGAATATTTTAGGATTTATAGCCCCTTATTTGCGGTTCTAAGCCGATTTTAAGGTTAAATTAAGGTCACAACTAGGGGCTAATGGAATATCAACGACTTATAGTTCATGCTTTTTTATTAGTGCTTCCCACTCAAGTTGACCCTGCTTTGGATATTTATAAAACTGGTCTCTAGTATTTAAAGCAACCTTATGATGTAGAGGACTGTGTCAACCCATGGCTGACAATCTATTTTGAATTTCCATTGCTCTTTCTAATGTGTAAAGATTGTTAAAAGCTTCCTCAATGGTTTCACCCCCAACAACTATTCCATGATTCTCTAGGACCAATATCTTATTTTCACTTCCAAGGTTCTTGGCCATATTTGCCATCTCTTTAGCATCAAGAACTATTCCCTCATATGGGTGATAAGATACTCGATCATAAAACTTACAGGCCAATTGATTTAGTGGATAAAGTTTCTCACCAGATGATGCAAAGATAATACCCTCAACTGAATGAGTGTGAATGATACACTTAAGGTCTGGTCTCATTTTGTGAACGGCTGAGTGGATTATAAGACCTGCGGGATTGGTTCTTTTACCCTCTCCATTTAAGTCCAGGACCCAACCATTATCATCAACAGCAATAATATTATCAGGTTCAATATTAGAGAATTCATGTCCAAACTCATTTGTTAGATAACTATTATGAGGCGCCATCTCTTCCGGCTGATAACTTATATGTGTATAGATTGAATCCGTCCAACCAAACTTATCTAATAGTTTAAAGCATTGACTAAGTTTCTTACGACTCTCTGATTGCATACATCACTTCTCTTGCTTCATAGTATTCAGTTCCCCTACCCTTTTCTTTACACTCTAACATAAATGCTTCAAGTCCAGTTCTAGGATCGGTTTCAAATTTGTCCCAACAATCAATTCCATTAAGATAGATTGCTACATATTTTCTTAGACAAGACCTACACACTCCGCACTCTTTCTCACCACCACTATAACAACTTCTTGAAAGCTCCCATAGTTCACTTACATTCTCTTTGCCACAATTAGAAATGAATGTAGAAACAATCTGCTTCTTAGTCATATCTTTAAATGGCATGTGAATTTGATATGGATAACCTGAGTGGGCTACTTTATGTTTGTCGATAGAGAAGTAGTTCATAATACCCTCTACCTGTGCTTTGAAAACATAGTCCTTGTCTTTGGTAGTGTCTCCTGCTGTGAAACCACAATGAATATGATTCCCAAAATTGGAAGCTAACATAACCATGATATGATTTCTGTAAGGAACAATCTTGTTCTCTAATTCAAATGGTGACAGTGGTAAGTCAATAATCTTTACCTTTGGACCAAGTACGGGATGACCTTTAATATATTCAAGCTCTCTTTCATTGTCCTCGTTTCCAAGTCTAAAAAACAATATCTCGTCATATTCAAAAATTCTAAACATTACATAACTGTCTAGTCCACCACTATATAGTAATACGTTCTTATCCATTACAGCTCCCACTTAAGACCACCAGAGTTTTTATCATCAATATAAACATCGGCTCTCATTTTCTGCATAACTAGTGCGTGGTATTTAATTCCTAGACTAGTTAGTTCATTTATTGTTTGTGACCTAATACTCTCGCTTCTAGCAGTATTGATAACTATGTAGTTATTAGGGTCTTCAAATAGTTTATTTACCTTCTCTGGAAAGTCAGAAGCCGTTCCATCAAAGTCGATAGAAATAACTTTCATATAACACCTCTTGAACGAAGCATTTTGTAAGCCTTAAATACCATCTCGATAAAACATGCAGCAGGAAGGGCAATGTAGATTTGTGTTCCCATCTTCTCTTCCATACGAACTGAACGAACGATGTGAGACATAATAGTAACCATTCCAGACCAATGCCACATATCGACATACTGCCAAGAACCCGCTTTACCTAATAACTTTATTTCGTCCCAAGTAAGTCCAAGGTTCTTTAAGTCACGGATAAGCTCTGGTTTAGGTTTCTTTATGAAGTCCTCTCTACCATACGTCTTAATCTTTCCATTCCCGTTATAAACACCTAGTGAACCAAAACGGAAAGCACTGGACCATGAACTGGAATCTGTTGAGTAAGGTTTATAGTATTTTAAGAAGTCAGTTTGAACAAAGGCCAGAAGGTGAAGTTTAGCTTTAGTTCCGGCAGCCCTTTCACAGACATGCTTAACATATTGCTTTCCACCTGCACCACCCGTAGCTCCAACAAATATGTATTCTTCATCAGCAATAAGCTTATCTAAATACTCTTCATCTTCTCCACGAGTAAAAACTGGATGTACTTTATAACCCTTTTCACGCATTATCTGTAGGTTCTTTTTAGTACCTTCTGGATCGTACATGACATCTAATTGTAAAGCTTCATACTCTAATCCTGCTTGTCCTAGGTCATCTAAGAATCCACAATAGGCTTCAAGAGTAACTTCTTTCCCTGCGTTGTATGCAGTGAAGGCTCCCGAGTCCACGATTAGTCTATAACTCTCTGGGTCTGTTTGTTTAAATAATTGCTTAACCTGTGGTGTGAAATACGGGAAAGCAACCAGTAAGTTTAACTTGTGTTTAGCCAACCTTGACTCCTTCAAATCCTTCTTCGGCAATTGCCTTAATAACGAAAGCTTGAAGTTCGGTTTTCATATCAAATGGGCAAGTGATTTTTAGAACTGTATCACCACCATTTATGTCACCTTCAACCTTATCAATCTTGTCCTTTAGGTCTTCAAAGTCAGATTCCCAATTTTCGTCATCATCGAATTTAGGAACACTTACTTCTAACTCACCTAGTCTTAATCCATCAAAGAGGTCCACATCAACATCAATTTGAATCTCTGCCAATAGGTCATTTAAACCATCGGTGAACTTACCTTCAATAGCGTGAGAGTTGGCAGTGATGTTTGCCATCTTCTCTTTCTTATCATCCCACTCAACAATTCTTAATGTGAAGTCAGTGTCTTCACCATTTGCTAAGATAGCGTGTCTATCACCCTTAAGGTGTTCGAATGTAATTGTTTCAATACCGAATCTCTCACAGATGTTTTTCCATCTATGATGTCCAGTTACAATATTACCAGTGGTCTTGTTCCAAGTAATCCCTGCAATATCCTTAAACTCGTCCATTGAAGTATTTAGACCTTCGTTGGCTTCATCCGTCATTATTCTTGGGTTGTAATCCGCAGGCTTTAGATCCATAGCTGAAATAGCTTTTGCCTTTTTCTTTACATTAACTTTTTTGGAAACTTTAGGCGCACTCTTTTTACGAGTAGCTTTCTTAGTAGCTTTTTTAACTGTCATTGAACTGTCCTTAACTAAATGTTATCAAATAAATCTTACTCTTTGTCCGTTTCTTTAGCAAGCTCTGCCTTTTGCCGAAGGTTGGACATCTCACTGGATAATCGTCTTACTACTTCCCTATTCACTTTCTGGTGAAGGGGTTTGGTGTGTATGGCCTTTGCTCTTTTAATCACAACGGCTCTGTCTTGAAAAGGACGTTCACAGTAAAATTCATAGTTTAGAACTTCTTTACCATTATAGTTGAAGTTCCTTACTCCCTCACCATGTAGGTTCTCATACATTACTTGTCTGTCTTTAGCATGTTGAGAATGAGCTACATAAGCTTTCTGAGGATACCAATCTTCCTTTTCTTTAATAACAATTACACCATAGGGTTTACCAATACATAATTGAATAGCATACTCAGTAGCATCTATTTGATAAGAATCTTTGCATCTCACCAATTGCTTTATATGATTGTGCTCCACCATGCTTCATCTCTGCTTGTGTGAAAGCGTTATAGTAGTCCATGAACTCTTCCATGGTTGAACACTTGTCTGGTAGTTTGTAAGCTTCGTGATAGCGTATAAGGTCGTCTCTTAGTAGTTCCCTAAAGTCCCAGAAGGAACAACCATACTTCTCACATAGATCACCAAACCACTGTTCATCCCTTTTATAAATCCAGAAGTGTTTAAGCATGTTGTATCGTTCTCTTCTTGTACTAAATGCTACTAGTCTAAATCTAAATGCCTGTCCACCCGATCCAATAAACTTCTTATAATAAAATGACATTAATGTTGTGAAGTCGTGTTCACCTCTTATCTTATCAATTGCTTCCTGATAGAACATCTGCCTTAGTGTTTCTCTCATAATACTCTAACCTTTTCTACAATCCCTAGTTCATCCTTCTTGGTGTGGGGGACAACCCACGTTCTACCCTTCTGAGTAACATTACCATTTCTATCTTTACCCATGGTCTTACATTTACGCCAGTGACCTCTAACCCACCAACCATGAGTGTAATCACCTCTTAGATATGTTTGGGCAAATTCTGATAATGGTTGTTTGGTAGTTTTAGACCTAATTGAAATAACTTTATTGATCTTGTAGAAGCCTTTCTTCTTAGTCTTAGGGTCTTTGAACTTTAGTTTAGTCTTGTAAGTTGTTTCCGCTAGTGAGGCATCATATAGTTTGTCTGCTATCTGAGTGAGAGTTACAACCACTGCTGATTTGATATTCATCTCTATCTCTTCAAGCATCTCCTTACCACTCTTTGCTTCACCCTTGTCGTTGTCCCTAATAGCTTGGCTGACAACCTGACCTAGACAGAATACGGTCATACCCTTACCTTCTGCATTGTCATATATGCGACCTTCATAGAAGTCATCGGCAAAGTCCTTCTCTCCTACAATATTGTCCTGGTCATCGTAGATGGTGATACTCATGTTGGCCCTAAAGGAGAACCACTTCTCTTCATTTCCATATTGGTCTGGTTTATCAACTACATATAATCCCTTGGATACTAGTGTGAACTGTGACTGTGTACCAGTTGGATAGTTCTTTGAGATATATTGATCTACTATTCTGTTGTTCTTAGAAGACTTTGGGGTTATTTCAATTGAGAAGATGTTCTTAGACGAGTCACTAAACTCCCACCAAGACCGTTCAAATGGTAAGTGTACCTTCATGGCCTTATCAACCATTTCCTCCACTGTGGCTTCTCTTATGTTCCTAGTGTCTAATCCCTTTTCAACTACGAACAGTTTAGTTTCGAGTTTCAGATCGTGCCTATCATGTGTGACACATGCTTTAAAAAATTTCTCATATTCTAGCATCCCAGAACCCCTCTGTTTTAAATGGTAGCATTAGCTTTAGTATTTCATTTGGGAAGTTGTTATCGTGTTGTGATAAAAGATCCAATACGTGTAGCATCTCTAGTAGTGTCATCTTATATTTACAACTTAATATACGTTCAACCCTAACCTTATTAACGTCCAGTCTGTTTGCTAGCTCCTGATATGTCCATCCCTGCTGACCGTGTATTACTCTGATCTTTTGCATTAGTTTCTTTTGTAATTCAGTTACCATATTTATCTCCCCATAAGAATTTCATTCTCTCTGGTGTTGTTATTATCCCTATTGAGGCAAGGTACTTGGTTGTGATGGCCTTATAGT
>JAYJMJ010267178.1:0-13461 GCA_036873875.1 Laminaria ephemera | reverse complement strand
GCACCAGTTGATGCCGAGATCCAGCCGTCCGAGAACCCATTCAATAAGAGTGTTCCATCGGGAGTGATTTGAGAGCTGAGCGGAGACTTTTGTTGATAAGTAGAAGTATCGCGGAAAATGGTAGAGAGGTCGAAAACCTGGAAGTCTTCTCCAATTAAGCCAAATCTCCAAAATTTGGCGTCGCGCGAAACAAATCTGACCTGACCATCTAAAGGGCTGCCAGCCCAGTTTGCAAAAACAGAACGTCCGTCAAGAGACACCGCCAAATTGACGGCTTGGTTAGTTCCATCATCCCCGATCGTTTTCGTAATACTTCCGTCGTCTGGTCGCCGTATGCAAATACTCTCTTCGAGCGAGCGAGCTTGATCTCGCAAGGTATAAAAATTGGTGTTTGAAAAAGCGATCGCTCGGATCAATTTTTCTTGGGAAACAATCTTGTACAGCAGCTTTCCTGATTCTAAATCGAACATGAAAACAACGCCGCTGCGAGAGCCGGCGGCCATGTACTTTTTGTCGGGTGAAATCTGAATCTCAACAATCGTTTCTCCGTCGGTGTCGAAGGAACGGGCCACGTTTTCATCTGGATCCGATTCAAAGCCTTCCACGCCGTCGGCGACTATGATCTCCTCACTGCCACGCAAGCCAATCACAGGCGGGGTAACGCCAGTGTTGCCGGCTTCAGCACTATTGCCGCTATCAATTGAAGCTTTTGCTCGAGGTAGGTGCGAAAAATCTCTCAGTTCGCTGTTTTCGGCAGACCGCAACGCTACGTTTATTTCATTGACGGCGAGAGCAAAGTTGAGGCCTTGGGATTTTCCTGCAGTCCACGTATTGATTCCGACCAGTCGACCACTCATATCAACCAAGGGGCCGCCAATATTTCCTGCTGAAATGGAAGCCGTCGTTTGAATCCAGTTTGTACTCAGGCCATGTCCACCACGCGGATAAGCACCGCCAAGCGTTTTCTGGAGCTCGTGTCCATTTCGGTTTGCGCTAACAGCTCCCTCGGTCGCAGTAATACTGAAACCCAACGGAGACCCAAAGGCCGCAACGGTAGTTCCTTGCCGCGGAAGCGTTGCCGCTAAGGCAATCGGTTTAATTGAGACTGTTCCTGGATCGACACAAATGATGGCAAGGTCTTTCTCCGGGTCAGCAACTAAAAATCCGACCGACTGGCTAACAAGGCCATCAGGCGTTGAAACCTTGACCTCAGAGGCTCCCTTCACAATGTGAAAGTTCGTCACGATGTAACCGCTGTCACCTACAAATACGCCGCTACCCACTGAACGACCAGTACTAGTACTGGTTGTGACCTCAAGGCGAACGACCGATGGTTCGACTCGCTCAATTAAGTCAACCAATTCGTACTTTTCTAGTGTGCCCGAGTTCTGACCGTAATCGGTTGCTCTATCATTCCCGTTAGCAGAGCCGCGAGACGAACTGGGCACCAAGCCGGATGGAAAGCTACTGTTTGGATCGCCAACGTTTGAATTGTCTGTTTTGGCAATTTCGTTGTCGCCCACGTTGTCAACGTCGGCCACGACGACTGGTTCTCGATTCATTTCATTGTGAATGTAGAAACCAACTAGACCGAAAACTCCCAAGAGAATCAGCCCAACCAAAAAGACTGCGCCGACGATCAGGGTTTTGGCGACTTCGTTGTCTCGTTTTCGCGGCCCCGGCCGATAGTATTCCTTGGCCTTGGCTCGCTTTTCGGGTGCCTGAAGTTGCAATGGTAAATCGTCCGAAGTGAGCTTTGGTATCCGTTTCCGTAGGCGTGGGGAATTTGGATCAAGAGGAGCGACTAGCGGATTAACCTTCATTTCGCCGCTGCCATGGGAATCGCTAGAGTCAGCAATGCCATATGTATCGCTCGAGCCACCAATGCCAGCTTGCAATGCTGCTCCGCACTTTGGGCAGGATAATTTCTTCCCCTCATGCTCGGGGCGAAAGTTGAGCGACGTTCCGCAAGCACACTTCACAATCATGTTGTCGTTTTTCCGAGTCGACGGGAAGGAGATGGAGAATGGGAGTCGCCTGTCTGACTAGACTGGCTCGAGAATTTTATTTTAGCTAACCTCGAAGTTATTGACAACAGAAACAAGGTTCCACATTAAGGCTCTGAATATTGTCACTCGAAGGATAGAAGTCGGCCCGGAAAAATCTAACGAGAGAGAGTTGTTAGAAAACGCATAGTCCTTACAAGACGGTGGCTACCGGCAAGAGTTAGTTTGCTAAGCAAGAATGGCAACTGCTGGCTGGTTTAGTATCGTCCTAAGTGCGGAGAATAAAAAACAACTGTCGGTCAGCCTACTGATGCCGGACACCTTTTCGGAAGGCGCCCCTAGCTTTAGATCAAACCAAGTCAATCAGCTCTCGCACTTCCGCGATTTGGCTCCGGTACGACTCAGGGGAAATGCCGTCGACTTTTCGGTTCCACTTTTCTGAGTCAAGCAGCGTTTCTGCTTCTTGCAGCTTCTGTTCGGCTAATTGGGGCTCGTCAAAATGCTCGGCCAGTCCCTTAGCATAAGCAATCAGATTTAATGGAATCCCAAACGACTGGCCGATCGCGCGTAGATGCAGCTCATGGCCGACTTCAAGATTTCCCAATCTGGCTTCAACGTTGCCCAGCGATTGCATGAAAAATGAAACTGCGACAAAGTCGTCGTTCGCCTCGACTTGATCAAGCAGTCGTTCATAAGCCTGTTTGGCTTCGTCAAGATCGCCGCTTAGTGATGCGAAAACTGCAGTTTTGTAGTCGGGCAGCTCGGTAATTTTCATTGTTTGCTTTTACGTTGGAGCCAAGGCTCGAGATAGCGATCCGTAGCTGGCTACTTTTTGCGAGTCCAAGGGATTAGCCCAAGTCCAGACAAGGCGTACAGCAGCCCGGCAGTCGCGGTCGCTTCGTCTAGGTTACCGATGATTGGCAGGTTGTCCGGAATGAACTCCAAGAAACCGGCGGTCGGATTGATGATGTAAATCGAGCACAGAATGGCAATTACGATGTACTTCACCATGGACGAAGCGTTAGGCTTGCGCGATTCTCTGTCGTCGACCAGCTCGGCTTGGATGGGCGGGCGGGGATTGTCGAAGTCAGGTTGGCTCATGTGGTTGTCTTGATTCAAAAAAAGATTGCCTGGAGAAGGAAGCCACGGCTCCGTCGCCATCAGGTTTGTCTTTTAGGTGAAGTTCGTTGAAACGCCGATTTACACACCATCGTCGAGAAGCGCATGAAAAAAGCAACCGTGAGGGAGAGTCACGGCAAGCTCGCTTTACGCGATCGCTACGTTAGAAAAGGGCTGGCCGTTCATCAATTTCACTCCTTCGCTTGGCAGTTGTCCAGCCGCGATCGGCGAGTTGGCAATCGCTCAAGGAACGTGCCACATGGGCCACGACGGAAAAACTGGCGAGACGTTTTTGAAAAGCGTTTTGGCACCGGCGTTCGCCAAACGTAATCTTGAAATCATGAGCTGGGTCGGCCACAACATCTTCGGAAACATGGACGGGCAAGTGCTCGATGATCCGATCAACAAGGAAACAAAAGTCGTGAGCAAAGACCGTTTACTCGGTCAAATCCTTGGCTATGATCCGCAAACGCACATCAGCATCGAGTACATCAAGAGCCTAGGCGATTGGAAGACGGCTTGGGACCACATTCATTTTCGCGGCTTCTTGGGCACGCCGATGATCATGACGTTCACTTGGCAAGGCTGCGATTCGATTTTGGCAGCGCCACTGGTTTTGGATCTTTTCCGGTTCACCGAACTAGCGGCTCGCAAAGGAGAAACCGGCCTACTAACGTTTCTATCGAGCTTCTTTAAGTCGCCGCTGGGAACCAACGAGAATGATTTCTCGAAACAGTTTGACGAACTGGTTGAATGGGCGAACAAAAACGCTTGAGTTGAAGCGACTAGCTAGTGGACTGAAGCGTTCAATGGCACTTCCCAAGCCCTCCCCGAAAAGCCCGCTAAACGCTTGCTTTTCGACCCTCCCAGCTTTGCCGGGTGGGTGTGCGTTGATCGTCAAAGGCGGAGCAGGGCAGGCGGCGTTTCAGTCTCTGATCAAGGCGTGTCGCAGTGCAGGTAACCAACGACTACTCACGCGCGACCATTTTTGCTTTCAAGAAGTTAGACGCCATTTTTTACGAAATCATCAATTGGCAGACTAGTGTCGCAGCAGCCAGTGCGTCTCGGTGGTCCAGCCGACAAACGGGACGAAATTCTTGTCCAACACTTGATCGTCAAAGTGCGCAGCGATCGCTTGCTTCATTCCGGTTAACCCAGGATGAAATTTGGCAACAAACGCGGAGTCTTGCTTGGCAACGTATTCCGATGCCCAAGTTGAAAACTCGCGAACATTTTCCTCGCTCATCATTGATAGATAAAACAACATTTGCCGCCATGCATACGCAGAATTCTTTACGAACACCAATCGCGTATGATAGTCATCCGTTTTGATCTGCAAGACGTTGCATATCCACTCAAAACACTTTGTTGCCATCTGGATGTGAGAGTCGCCAAGGGCTTCTTTCAAATTTGCTCGTACGTAAATGGCCGCAAGGTTTTGAGTTGTTAAAATTTGCTGCTGCTCAATGATGACTCCATTGGAAGCCACGCCGTAGCCAGCTGACTTAGCGGCCTTCCCAGCACGTCGCACGCAAATGCTGGCGAATGCTGGGTTGGGGACGATCCACTGTCGGCTTCCCTTCTTCTTCGATTTCCCAGGCTTCAAACCGGCAATCTCGTCGAAGTCGATTTTGTAGTAAGTCGCATACAACGAGTTGTTCAGTAGTTCACCGGTCAACTGAGCAGAACGAATGAACTTGTCGCTGAAGCTGCCCATGAAAATATCGGCAGCCAACTCGTCAACCAAAGGCAGTTCGATCTCAGCAGATTTGGCCAAAGAACGAAACTCCTGTAGCAACTTATTAGGGACAATTGCGTAAGGAAATGCTCGCAACGTTAGCTGAGCAACTTCAGTGATCGTTTGTTGCGCAAGTGCTACGTCTGACGAAGACTTCTCACGCTGTCCGTCAATCGCCGCGATCCACGGCAACTCTTCAAGTCGTACTTGGCTCTCATAGTTCAAAAGCAATAACGAACGCCGACGTCGAAACGCCCGATAAATGTTGGAGTAGAGCAATCGCAGATACGAATCTGCCACGCCAGCTGCAGCTAAGTTCGCCGTTATCTGTGGCAATACAATCGCGAGAGAGTCACCAGATTTGATGATCTTTTGCTCGATCAACCCTGTGATTGAATCCATCAAGCAACGTTCGATTTTCTGAACCATTGAATCCGGCAGCGGGCCGCCAAGCGTTATTGGCTGTGCCGTTTCACCATCTATTGCCACGTCGGCGAGGATTGGGGACAGGTCTTCGATACCCGACTTTGGCTCGAAAGGCGCAAGTCGCTCAAGGACGACTTTTGCTAGATCAGCGTAAATCGGAATCGCAATTTGTTGCGCCTGTTGAGCGCGCAGCAATTTCTGTTGTTCCGAGCCAGGGACACCTCGGCGAGAAACATATCGAGCGAGCAAAACGCGAATTCGATTCACATCGGCATCAATAAATTTCCCACCCGCATCAACGTACTTTTGAAGGAACTCGCAAAGCTGATGGAAATTATTTTTGCGTCGCGGCTTGTGGCACGTTGAATGTTCGGCCCGTAGCGTCTCGAGCTCTTGTAAGAACTCGCGCGCCGATTGTGCGAATTTAGCAGAGATGTTCGCGTAGGGAACTCCGCCTTTGATTTCATCCGTTCCGTTATGAAGTGGCTTGCTAACAGCAAAAACCGGTGCCTGCCCCTCAACCGTTTCCAGGAAAAGCGCAACAACGCGATCGTACATTGGTTGCCAAATCGAAATTGATTCGCGTTGGGCAACGATTTCACGAGTAGGTTTAATCTCTTGCAGGTCACCACTGACCGAAGCAACATCGCGCAGGAAAACCAATGAAGAATCTTCAGCGGGAGTCGAAGTCGGGCGCGGATAAAAGCGAACTTGCGAGAAGAATGGAATGATCTCTGTTAGCAAGTTTTGTGCATCTTCAGCTCGGCCTTCTCGAATTAGCCAAGCAACAACAAGCAACGCGCCTTCTTCTGGGATCTCGACTTCGTAAAGCCGTGACTGAAGCCGCCGCGTAAGTTCATCCAAACCGGCTTGGCTCAAAAAATACGAGTTGAGTAGCTGGCGATCGTTAGAGGCAGGAAACCGCTTGAGAAAATCAGGTTGGATCTGATCAAGCAATTCGCGCTCAAACTCAAGCAGCTCGCCGCCGGCAAGATGATTCCCCGTGGCGAATCCGCCTGTAAGCACCTCAAGCGTTACCCAGCCGGGTAATCCTTGAACTGGAACTCGCGACCCCGTGCTAATCAACCCTGAGCGCATGCCATCGATGGCTTTAGACCACTTGTCGGCTTTTATCGCAGCTCGCTCGCGCGTGCCTGCGTCCCGATGAAGACTCGCAGTGGCAAGTGATTTATGAAGTTGGAAACTAGCGTAGTACTCGTTAACGCCAATTTGTGGTGAGTCTAGCGGTTGATCATCTCGCGTCATGTCGCTCACAGTTCCTAAAAGTCCGAGGGCTGGATTCGAACCAGCACCCACTCGGTCCGAAGCCGAGCGCTCTGCCATTGAGCTACCCCAGAATATGAGAACGTAATCTTAGGTGTGCATGGTTTGAAAAGCAATGAAAGTCCGGGAGCTGGAATCGAACCAGCGCCTGATCGGTTAATAGCCGATTCTTCTCCACTGAAGTATCCCGGAATAATTGTGAATGCAAAGAGTCTGATTCGTCCCAACTAGTTCGGCTTGTATTTCATTTTTTTGAAAAACACGTGCAACTAATTTGGCCATGAGTCAGGGACGACAAACATCCGGAATTCTGACTGCTCTCCACCTACGGCATCTTTCAGGCACAACATGACTGGAAATCCTGGTCCCGCAAAATGAGTTTCTAGTTCGCCTCGCAGCTCCGCTATCGGTTTGGCAGGAGCGAACAATGGAGATAGCCAAAACGGTTTTGCTGCGACAGATCCGCAATCCCACTTGTTCAGATGGTCTAACTCCGACTCTCTAATCCAAATGCCGGTTGCGTGCGAGCGCGACATCTTTGCAGGAAGTTCAGTCGGAGCGAGGCCTGAAGGGTGATAGAATATGATTCCACGCATCAACGCCTGACGACGCTCCACGTCAGGATAATATTGAACGCCAATCGACAATTGGCTGCCAAATAGCTTCTCTGTTTTTAGTTCGAAGTTGTCAGTCGAGTTGGGACCTGGGAAATGGCTGCGCTCGGCATTAGGAAAGTACAGAAAGAACTTTACCGCTATCTCTAAATGCGTTAGCAAACCAGTTTCGTCTCGGAAAAGAAAGTCAATTTCGCCGACGGTTCGGTTTTCATCTCGCAGCTGAATCCCTTGCCCTACCAGTTCAACTCTTCGCACATGCTCAAGCCAAAACCCAACTAGGTTCTCGAAGTAACGCCCGACTTTGTATTCCGTTTGAAGTTTGCAGAACCTAGAAAGTTGTTTGCGAGTTTCATCACTCACCTTCGAACTATCAAATTCGACGGGCCCGATTGCTTGAGGATGGGTAACCAATGATGGCGAAGTCAGAACCCATTGGAGATCTTTCAATGCTTGTTCAGGCGTGAGGATAACGCTTTGACGTTCAGCTTTTTGCGCTAAAGGGTCAAAAGGTAATCGCATAGTTTTTCTCTAATTGACAAAATGAGTCACTTCAACAACGGTTCGATCGACTTAGATTTCCCGTTAGTTTTGGCCAATTGAATCGCCGTCATCTCAACGCCGTTCTTGAGCGACTTATCAGCCCCGTGTTTCAGCAACGCCTCGACTGCGGTGACGTGCCCGCGATAGGCGGCTTTGTGAAGCGGCGTCCATCCGTCGGAGTCGGCGACATTGGGGTCGGCCCCCCCCCGCAACAACACTTCGATTGCTGGACCGTGACCATTCCAAGCCGCAGCGTGAAGCGGCGTGTAACCGGATCTGGTGATCGCTTGCTCAACTTTCATTCGGCCTAGTAGCTCGGTGAGGACTTTTGGATCCCCGCTCCAAGCAGCCAAATGCAACGCCGAATGTCCACTCGAATCGAGCTTCGCTGTGTCGGCGTTGGCTTGAAGCAGAACCCTTACGACGTCCGCCTGACTTGTACTGGCTGCCAGCAACAAAGCAGTCGAGCCGTAGTTGTCGACGTGATCAACTTTCGCTTGGTTGGCGATCAACAACTCTACCATTTCAGATTTTCCATTCTCAGCAGCGAGCAAAAGCGGCGTTTGACCGTTCGAATTAACCGCACTAACGTCAGCTCCCTTGGCCAGCAAGCGTTTGCCAGTTTTGGCCAGGCCATTGGTGGCCGCCCAATGCAGTAGCGATCCTTGCGGTAGTTCAAAATCAAGCTGATCAGTCCGATCAACGAGCAGTTCGACGGCAGCGAAAGAGTCACCAATTGCGGCGACTTCCAGTGGCGTTTGGCCCTTTTTGTTTTTCGCGTTTGGGTCAGCCTTGGCGGCCAGTAAGACTTTGGTTGTTTTAATAAGACGCTTGTTCGTTTCACCATCGCGATTTCTTAAGCGAGTCTCAACAAGAGCGACCGCGGAATGCAACGGTGTTTGGCCCAGCGCATTGACGACATTGACTTTCGCGCCACCGGCGATCAACGCTTCAAGCGAAGCAAAATCTCCCATCGACGCTGCCAAACTGACCAATGTCCGATCGCCATTACCGAACCGGCGGCCATCAGATTCAAAATTGGGATCGGCACCTCGCTCCAGCAGCAACTTGGCATGCTTTGAATTTTGAGAGAGAACCGCAAACGCCAGCGGGGTGAGTTTCTGTTGGTCTTGCAAGTCCACAGAATCGAATTTTGACAACAACTCTTGAAACGTTTGGAGTCCAAGCTCGGAGGCCCAATCCGAGCCGGACCGACTGGCCTGGCAAACCAAATGCAATGCAGTCTGACCTTGACGATTGATTGCCAGCGGGTCAGCTCCTCGAGACAACATTTCTGAAGTCAAAGCTGGAGAAGCCATGCATGCCGCCAACAAAGGAGTATTCAAGTTGTCGTCTGCCTCGCTCAAGGAAGCACCAACTGAGACGAGTTTTTTAGCAGCATCAATCCTGTTGCGGTAACAGGCGAGATGAAGCGCTGTTTGATTTCTTGAATTCTTGAGATTGATGTCGGCGCCTTTTTCAATCATCGCATCGATCAATGTCGAGTCACCATTTCGAGACATGATCACGTACATCAAGGAGGTCGCTTTTTGGCCTCCGTCGCGCTGGTTGACGTCTTCGGTTTTCGCCAAGATCGAAAGAATGATGGCGTTGGATTGGCCTCTGGTTAACGCATAGTGCAGCGGCGTTCGCTTTTGCACATTTAGCGCGTTGGTCGGAGCGCCAAGCTCCAATAGCAAGTCCACCACCTCAGGCTGCCCACTTTGAATTGCTACGAACAGCGGTGTTTGCTTGGTCCGAGAATCCGCCTTGGTCAACAAAGCCGGATCTTTCTCAATGGCCGCGCGAATGGCAGCCAAATCTTTGCTGGCGATCATGACGGAAAGCTGTTTTTCATCCTGGCCTTGAGCTGAGAGCGCCAAACAATTGAAAAGCAGCAAAGCAATGAACGATGCAGTAAGCAACAACACGCTAGACAACGGTGATTTCATGGACTTCTCCCAGTTTCGTTTGGCAACGCGCCGACCACTACTGGCCGTCGTTTCAAGTCGTCGGTTTCCGTAAGAAAGAGCTTACCAAACCTTCTGCAATGGCGATAACAGCAATGGGCAAATCAGTTTCAAACCGCGAAGGCATTTACAAAAGTAGCTACGGTCGCCAGAGCCTAAAATCCAGTGCTTTTCCACCTTCTGGCGAAGGTAGCTACAACCTTAAGTCACCCAAACTTCAAAACCTGATTGCCTAATGACAGACAGACAAAATTTTGCATGAACGACTTTGTACGGTTAACGGTGGTGAAGTCGCTTGCCTTGACTAAAATCTGAATTCTAAAGCCGCCGCCGGCCTGAGCAGCCCGATCAGCTTAAGGGCTTGTTTGGGATCTCGATTGTGTAAAAGAAAGGCACCCAATTGACTGCTGTTTCCTTCCAGGACCCCCGGCCCCTAGACTCGGTCATTTCCGAATTGAAACAGGGCTCACGGCGATTTCGAAAGTCTTCAATTCAAGAACAACGCGAGTTGGTTGAAGCTTGCATCGTCAACGTATCCAAATCGGCCAAGCAATGGGTTTCAGTCGTATGCGAGGCAAAACGTATTTCGGCGGAAAAACCGATTTCGGCTGAAGAGGTTCTTGTTGGCCCAGGCTGTCTGCTCCGTTATTTGCGATTGCTTTCAAATACGCTTAGGGATTTCGAACGGTTTGGCGAGCCGCAACTTCCCGGCAAAATGCGCTGCAACTCTCTAGGGCAAACCTGCGTTCCGATATTGCCTGTGCGTAGCTTATACGACTCAATCGTTTTCATGGGTCTCAAAGCCGAAGTCTGGCTCAACGAAGACGCCGATGCCACACAGTTGTTTTCGCAACGCGTGAAAGCAGGAGCTCAACCCAAGGTCGCTGCCGTTCTAGGAGCCGGCAACGTCAGTGCCATTCCTGCGACTGATATGCTCTTCAAGATATTTCACGAAAGTGAATCGGTACTCTTGAAATTCAATCCAGTCAACGAATATCTCCGACCAATTTTCGAGCACGCATTTGCCCCGCTGATCCAAGCCGACTTGTTGCGATTGATTTGCGGAGGAAGCGAAATCGGAAAAGCGATGGTTGACCATCCTGAAATCGATTCGATTCATATCACTGGTTCGAATCGAACTCACGAAGCAATTGTTTGGGGCGCCGACACTCAATCGAGAAAGCAACAACGCGATCAAGGTCAGCCACTGGTAACCAAAACAATTACCAGTGAACTAGGGAACGTCACGCCTTGGATTGTTGTTCCCGGAAAATATTCGCGGCGCCAATTGAAATCGCAAGCCGAACAGGTTGTCGCATCGATAACCAACAATGCTTCGTTCAATTGCTTGGCCACCAAGATGTTGGTGACTTCGAAAAACTGGAAACAGCGGACGGAGTTCCTGGCGATTGTCGAGTCACTGCTAAGAAAAGTCCCGGCCAGGTACGCGTATTACCCCGGTGCAAAAGATCGCTTCGCAAAGGCGACTGGCAAGCCTGCCCCTGAGAATTCTGACGGAACGTTGCCTTGGACTTTGCTTCGCGATGTCACCGTCGAAACGTCGCCACACCTTTTTGAGGAAGAATCATTTACTTGCGTTTGCGGTGAAACAAGTTTGGACGCGGAATCTTCCGTTCAATTCCTGTCTGATGCAGTCAATTTTGTTAACGAAAAAATGTTTGGGACGCTTTGCGCAGCGATTACGATCCCGTCAGGTTTTCGAAGGCAACAAAAACAACAATTGGACAAAGCCATCTCCAAACTTCGTTATGGTTCGGTGAGCATCAATCAATTCACGGGTGTCGTGTATGGCCTGATGGCGCCACCATGGGGCGGACATCCAAGTACAACGATCCAATCGCCGGAAAGCGGAATTGGTCACGTGCACAATACTTTTTGGCTCAAAGATTTTGACAAAGCAGTTCTTTGGGGGCCTTTGTGGAGTCTGCCCAAACCGGTTTGGTTTAGTTCGCATCGCGACGCAGCACGAGTTGGCTGGGCATTGATTCGACTGTATGAAAAACCTTCGCTCAGCCGATTGCCAAAATTGCTTTTTCACGCGGTTCTTGGTTAGCGTTCTCGGTTCTAAAACCCAGTGGTCTGCTAGGACTAAAGATTGGAGCCAACGGCACTTACTTGAGGAATTCAGGGTGTCGAATTAGGGAGACCGTTTCCCGGCATGACTTCGGTTGCCTGTTTGAAAAACGACTCGGAGAGGCTGTGTTTTTTTTGTATCGAGCGTTTGTAGTACCGCCTTTAGGCGGAAACGAACCTGATCGAGTTGGATAGATTCCGGTTAAAACCGGTACTACGAACGGCGCGGGCACTCTAGTGAAACAGATGTCACAAAAGATCACAGCCTGGGAGAGTCGATCAACGTAGCTCGAGCTCCGAGTCGTGAGCTCAATCCCGCGTCTTCGCCGCTCAAATATGGCTTCATGGATCTAAAGTAAGTGCCATTGGGCACTAGCCCTGATCAGGCTTGAACTACTACTCAGGGTTGCTGATCTTTCGTAGAAACTCAGCAAGACGAGCTTGGGCGTCCAGCACTTTTTGCCACTGCTTGTTGGTCAAGACGATGCGATTGTGGCGCTGGTCAATTTCTACATCTGACACAACGCTTCGCAGGTGCATGTGCAGAAACTCGATGACTTCGGATAGCTGCGCCGCTTGGCCGGGCGACATTCGCTCAGGAAGCCGGGGAGGATCGAGATCCAAAAGGGCCAATTGGTAGTTGGGATCGTCTTGCCAATCCTTTTGAATTCCCAGTCCATCTACCGATGAATTGGCTACGTTGGAAGAGCTGGAGTCACCAACATCTAAGGCCCGATTGACACTACTAAGCCGTTCCATCCGTTCATTAATTTCGACGCGAGTGCCGAAGATCAAAGTGCTGCGTCCTACGGTTATCAAATCTCCATGTCGAAGAATTCGCAGCTGAACATCTTCGTTATTAACCCTCGAACCGTTGGTGCTTTCGAGATCCGTTAGCACCAAGTCATCGTGGTCCTTTTGGATCTTGAGATGGAAGCGGCTAATCCGCTCATCGTTGAGCTGGATCGTGTTGCCTTCTTCGCGACCAATCGTGACGGGGACTTCAATATCCTCAAAGATCTTACCGCGGTCAGCGCCATCTAAGACTCTTAAAGTTATCGTTGCCATTCAATGAGGCCTTGAGTAAACGCGGACTACGCCGTCGACAACACCAACACGACGGTTCAAGCACTACTTGATACCGACACGCTTTCTGAAACCTTCACTTACACACTCAGTGATACTGCGGGGGCAATGGACTCAGGCGATCTTGTTGTCACCATCACGGGAGCTAACGATGCACCTGTGGCAGTTGATGACACCGCTGCGGCAACAGAAGCCGGTGGCCTTGCTAACGGAACCGCAGGAGTTGATCCAACTGGAAACGTTCTCACAAACGACACCGATGTTGACGCCGGCGACACCAAGACAGTCACTGCCATCACTGGCGGAACTGTTGGTACCGGCCTTGTCGGAACCTACGGTACCCTGACACTCAATAGTAATGGCAGCTACGACTACGCCGTCGACAATGCAAACGCTGCTGTCCAGGCAATGCTTGGTTCTGACACGCTTTCTGAAACCTTCACTTACACACTCAGTGACACTGCGGGTGCAACGGATTCAGGAGATCTTGTTGTCACTATCACCGGAGCTAACGATGCACCTGTGGCAGTTGATGACACCGCTGCGGCAACAGAAGCCGGTGGCCTTGCTAACGGAACCGC
>JAYJMJ010267161.1:0-13464 GCA_036873875.1 Laminaria ephemera | reverse complement strand
TGGTAACAATACAAATTGTTTTTTACGGGGGCTACATGGTGTTTTATGTGAATGTTAGAGGTTCTGGTTGGTGGATATTCACATGAGATATACAAACAACTGTAGAGAGGAAGACAGCTTTTAATGCGCTCATTTTTGTAAGATCAACGACGGATGAGTGTTAGCCATGTACTGTCGCCGTATATCGAGCGGCTTGTCACGAACGCCCGATATATCTGGTGCTTTTTGTCGGTTCACATCCATTTGTTTTGGCCACGATGTAACCTACCAGAGTAATTGCCGGCACCTCCAAACTGCCAGGTTTTATCGTTTTTACATGAAGTCCATTCCATGTTCCGCCCGTGTATTTTTTTTGTTGTTGTCACATATCTCGAGCCCTGCAGACCGCAGCGCCCCAAACCCCAACATCGTTGCCGGATTATCTGCGTATCGAGTGTATCTAATGTCCGCTGTCAAATCCTGACATCATATATACCTACCAAGTACATATTTTCTCTGTCACGGATACCTGTTACATTCAGTTTTGTATGATTGTTCTGCAAAGTCTTTGTCATATAGTTATGGACATACTATATACTTGCACCTTCGTATCATCCTCATTGTAAGGATTCTGTCAGAGTTATGCTGAGATGTTGATATCCAGGACACCTGTCCTCATTATTCTTTAGTTTTTGTTGAGTAAGAGCTCTAACACCACTAAACCTGGGGGGTGATGTGAATGCCAGGTCCCCTGAACCAACTTGCCTACTCTTGTTGTACGAAACCCTTCGTGACGCACAGAGTTTTTATCGAAGCGTTCCACTTGTCCTCCCCTTCCGGGACCTGCTGTATCACTCGCGGGAGGTTGTTATCCCCCGCGGGGTTTTGTTCTCAAGGGGTCGTTGTGTCACCCGCTGGTGGACCTCCGGATGTGGAGAGAGTGCGAGATCGCCCTCTCTCCCACTCCTCCTTCCTGTCCTTCTCGTCTCCTGTCTCTTGTCCTGTCTTTGTCAGAGCGTCACACAGCGCTCACCCGGTTCTGAGACTGTGTCACGTGAGAGCATTGGGGCTTACCGCCAAAGACCGTGGTGTTCGCAACACTTCCACGGCGATAGAGCAACGTCCCCCTTATAGTACTTAGCATATTAATAAACCCCTGGATATTTCGAGGCATATACAAGGTTCTGCCTAAAGTTGATCCGCCATTTTTATTCCCACTTTGTTTGTGGTCGAGGGGGTTCATCGAATATTCCCGGTTTGTTGTGGTCACGAATATTAAGCACCTATATGGTTGGATATTTTAGACCGTTGCTAATGGCAAGGCGATAGCTTAGCAAATACCAGGTAGGTTTTGATTTCCTTTTTTGGGGTATTTAGTTGAAGAGATTGCGGTACCGTCGCTGCGGGGAAAAAACATTTATAAAAAAACTGGTTCTTTTTTAAGCGGCCCAACTCGTCAATTTTCATCAAGCCTCGGTCAGCGTTGTCTAACAACCACGATTATCCTTCGATCTCGAGATAGAGGTAACCCACCACCAGCCCTCTTCGTTCCGTACAAGGTCACATGAGTCTAGGTGGCAGCATCGAAGGGGTCATGTTGATCCATGCTCTAGGGCGCGAAAGGTTGCCGGCGTTGTCCTGTTGTCTTCCGTCAAATACGCTCAAAATTCATTTTTTCGCCCGTTTGGAGACGAGAGAGACTTTTGTCTCTGTTTTCCACACACCAGCCGCTAAATGTGTTTGTAACAGCAACCTGGTCGGCGCCCGCCACAAACATCACCGGCGCTAGTGCGAGCTCTGGAGCTTTTACCCCAGGTTACAAAATGTCCCTTGTTATTGTACTTCGTATGTACACATACGATGCACCAGCCTGTTAATACCTCAGTTCTCATTGGAGTACGTCCACTGCCGTCCAAAATGCTCATATTTTAGCATCTAACCTTTAGCTAGTCCTTCTACTCTTACTGCGTAGTCTGCGCTCACCCATTCCCTCTTCGTCAGTTCTGGCCTATTGGTCCGGCTCCTCTTGCACATTGGCTTCCAATGAATTGATCGGGTGAAATATTGTACAGTATTTCAAACATAAGCCTGCCTATCCGTAAAAAAACTAGAGACACGCTTGCTCTACTACTACTTAAAAGTGTTGAGGCGTTATGCAGCTCCAGACCTCCGAATTTGAATGAAAAACTACTGTAAGTACTGTCTACCTGGCTGGACGTACTTTCGCGATATTTTGCCTGGCCGGACGAAGCACTGGGAGTATTTTTGTCTGATGCTGTCGGTACCCTAGGACATACGCATTTACACGCCGTGTGCTCTAATTTCTTGACTGGCCTTATCTACAGTCTACAGACAACGCGGCTGTCTGACTTGATCTTGCGGGACGATAAATCCGGGCTAGTTGTAGATACCTGGCACACAGCAACAAGATCAAGGCTACGGTAGGGGGAGTGTTATGCTGTCGTCCTCACCACCGAATTGAGGCCACTCGTGTGAGTGGCTCTGTACCCCCACACAAAAGCGGAACAAAATAAGGTTTGATTTGGGTGTTGCTTGCATATGGCGAAGCGGGACCGGAATTCACCAATGGCCACTAGCCCGGGTGACTCCGAGCCGCTGAAAAAGGAGACTCTCACAGCGATCCTCCTGCCAGAGTGAATTTTGTGTTTATCTACCATCCTTCCTGGCCGTTCATACTCTTTTCGGCCGGCCTATTGGTGCGTGCCACGATAGCGGTAGGTACGTTTTGGCGAACATTTTTGTGACTGTCGGGGCTCCTCAACTGAGATACTTCCCAAAGTCGTTGAAATACCGTTCGGGTTCTACAAGATTATTCGTTGAATACATACTGTAACCCATCGCATTGTTCATCGATTGAACTTTCATTGTTTCTCTGGGCCAGTTTTGGGGGGTGGGGTTTAGAGCTCCTCATGTGATGGAGCCTTAGAACAACTAGGTTCACTCCTACAGTTGCCAACGGTTGCTATTAGTCTCGTTACTACTGGCGTGGTGCGTGGTATGCCTGCTGGGACAAGTGTCTGCTTGCGATTATATAGTGTCTGTGGATCGCTCCCGAGCTCCAATTTTAACAGCTAGATGAGCTAAACTACTGTCTGATTTTGTCAGACTGGGTCGAATGCTGCTTTTATTGCTGTTTGCACTATACCTGGTACCGGTACGTTTTAACATCTGCAGGTAGATGTCACAACTCCAACGGGTTATGAAAGTATGCACCCGTAACTCTTTTACTTGCTACCAGTATGTGACAGTGCGGAGTGTGTCTCATGATCCAATACCAGTTGAATACACGTCCTCGAAAGAAAGAGCGCCGGTCACATTGATACGGCCGACATGTTCCACCCTAAAAACGCTTCTGCAGTACTGTACCTTGTAGGTAGTATATCAAGCGTCCATGACGTCAATCGTTGCGACAATTTCCGTCCGGCATGCGCCTAAACTGCCGTTATATTCGACATCTACAATCAAACACGGAGGAGGTCCTTTAAAACATATCGAGTACAGCACACCCGGCCCAGGTACGGCGCAAGGACGCCCGAAACCTCGCCCGGCACAGTGCAGGCAGGCGAGCGCGGCCAGGCACGACGAAGAAACGCATTACCACACTATCAGTGGTCAACAACGAAAATACATCGCAGCTTGACCTCTTGGGATGCATTCCTGAGACGAAAATGGCCGTGATAATGAGGCGGTACCATTCTAGGTGATAGGGCCTGGGATAATCAAAGCAATTCACTTCGCCAAGGCATGGCTCGAGCCAGGTCCGGCCCGCCCCCGACTCATAAGGAACTAGCGGGCCAATATTTGGACCTCATCGCGATGACGGTAAAACAATACGTCGAAAAAACTACTGCGGCGCTGGCGTGGAATGTCGTACATGTATTTACGTGATACCCCTCTGTGTTAATTTCTCTGCACGCGAAACGCCTGTTCCAAGTAATACAAATAGTTAAGCATGTATCGCGATATGAGTCTCGAAGGCCAAACCAAGGTCACCGAGGACCTTCTCATGTGGGTGTGATCGTGTATGGTCATCTGACGTATTCATCGACTACGTACTGGCCCAAAGGTGATTTACTATGTTATCGGCGTGAACCAGCTCGTAGAGTTCCTTAGGTCAGGAGCCCCGACCCAAACGTTCCCACGTCATCGTAGTATGACCCCGTGAGTGTATTCCGACGTAGTTGACCGAGTCCACATCTGACTAACACACACTGCTTCCTCGCGGTATTGTGGACGTCGCCCGTTTCTACCAGGTCCATTATCTTCATTGAGTGTCAATAATGATCTACGCAAGAAAGCCGGTGCCACAAATGGTGGCAGCCGCGGCAGTCGTTGCTTGGGCAATACCGCGTACGGAAGAAGCAGGCGTCGAATCGGGGGATAACATGATGGACACTATCGCCACTCACGCTGCTCTTGCTGTCCAAGAATGCCACCCTGACGAAGCTCCAGTTCGTGCGGCGGAAGCTGCTGCGAGCATAGGAGCCAGCGGCGCTATTTGTACCGCCATTGCCGCGGGAGTTGCCGCCGCTGCGGTTGGGTGGAACATTTCTACCATTGAGAAGGTATACCAGACAGCCTTCGAGATATGCACAGCTAACAAAGACAAGGCTCCCGCTGCTATTGCTGAGGAAGTTGCGAAAGCCGTATACAAGGTCTCCTCCCGGTACCCCGCTGTTGAAGCTGCGGCGGCAGCTGCATATGCGGCGTACCTGTCTGGTAGTGGAGCTCCTGCACATGGCGATATCGGTGATGGCGCCGGTGCTGCTGTGGATGGCGTTGCAGTTGCTGCAAACGATGGTGTGGCTGAGGTTGCTGCGGCTGAGAGTTCCGTTGAACATCAGGCTGCTAAGGCGGCCGCCTATGCTGCCGGAGAGGCTGCCAAAGCTACTAAAGGTCCTGGTTATCGCTCCTACACTGTCTCGGCAGCAGTTAGGGCAGCCACCTCCAGAGGGGCCAGCAAGCGGTCCGCGGCGGCTGCTGCTGTTCGGGTAGCTACCGCCACCGACTCGCCCTCCTCCACTACTACGATTAAACAAGCAGAACACGTTGCTGCCGCCGTCGCGGATGCCTCTGTTGAGGCGCGTGATGTGGAAAACCAGGATCATACGCGCGTCTATGAGAGACTTCAAACGATCATGGCGTTAGATACGTTTCTAGCGGGCTTCTTACTCACCTCACTGACAGGGAAGCTGGAGGAGGAGAACCCATCGGGGACAGAGGTGACTCAAATCGTCCTAGAGACCACCGCTTTTGGGGTGTTGATGGCTGCAACGGTGTTTGCAGGAACACTTCTTCTAGTGACCGGCGGTAAGTATTCTCTGTCGAAAGGAGACACGAAAGCTCCCATTGGCTTGTCCGTGGTAGGGCTTAGCCTAGTTCTCGTGGCGGTTGGCAACTCGACCTACCTTGCCCTTGGTTTGACGAGCGGCCACTCAAACAACACCTGGTTTTACGTGTCTATCGTTTTCGGCCTGCTAACTCCAGTCTATGCTGCCATTTTCGTCGCACTCACTACCAAGATGCTGAAGCCCCAGCACGCGAAGAGATCGTTTTTGTGCCGCAAGGTTTTGCGCGATTAGCGGTATCGATCAATAGACCAATAGGGTTGAAAATTGGACAGGTTGATAATTATCACCATTGCATGATCGGGGTAGATGGTTTGCCGCCAAGAAAAATCCGGGTCTTTCCAGGTATATATGTGCGCCATACGATGCACGAATAGTAAGAAACGCACCGAAGAACTGTGCTGGCAGGGTGTAGGGCAAGTGGAGGCAACCGCTTTGCATACGTGTTGGCGAGTTCATACTCACAGTAGGCGATAATCCACAACTCCGTGGGAGAAAGGGACTATGCCCATTGCACGTGGACGGTACATAAGTTTGGGCATATATGCCACCACCCAAAAAACATTGTTTTGCTGTTGTCGTTCCAAGCACACCCAAACCATGGAAGGTTGTAGCGCAGCGTGCTATTCTTCTTGCTAAAGTAATTCCAGAGCGAAAGCGCGCTGGTCACCAAGGTATTTTAAAGGTGGCAGCGTGGCCTCCGCCGAGATTGTTCGGTACACTTGTGGATTGGTTCGATTTTCGGCAAGGGGCGTGGTTTCGATCGGCCGCGGGGCGTGCCCCTCATAAGCTCGGGTGGGTCGCATGTCTCATAAAGACTGCAATAATACTATCGACAATAGGATCGCACGGGGAACGCCTGTAGCGCGCAAGTATGCACAACCCGACGCAAGACGTGTGGACTGAAAGTGTTATGAACAGAGGAAGACAGTGACCCAGGGCAAAGCCAGCAGAAGGTGGGGTCTTGCTCGGTACCCCAGGCCAGAGAGTAGCACCACACTAAGGTATACCGGTAGACGGTTGAAACATTGTACAGCGTGTCATATCGGGTGACATGTTTCTACTAAATATCTGCGGGGAGGGTAGTTTGGCGGCTTTTCGCTGTCGGACCAGCGGTGTGAAGAGAGGCCAGCGGCACGATTTCGGACTGAGAGAGGCAGAATGGCGTGCTCTTCGGTACGAAAAGAGACATTATGTACGATGATCGTGTTGAGAGGAGAATGGTCAGAGTCCGCCAAATCGGTTTGCACGGAAGGACGCGCCATTGCCTGGGTCGGCACAGTGCTACAATACCTTCATAATAACGAGTTCTCAAACGGAGATTTTACGATCTGCGCTCGCTTCGAGATATAAATCGGTTGCTCGCGTCAAAGGAGAGAATTTTCCGGCATCAATCAATGTCCGACCTTTTCGGCGACCTGTTCTTTGGGTTACCTCATACCTGAATCAGCTTCTCAAGCGCCCTGTGCGTAGAGTTACCTGACCCCTATATTTTGAATACCTGCGTGATGCTGGCCGTTGTTGCTCCCACGGTATCATAGCAACATCACAACCCATAGCTAAAACGTGAACATGGGTCATGAAAGGGGATGCTCGCAACATGGGGGTGTTAGGGTGGGTATCGTTTAGATCATCGCAGAGGGAACCAGAGAACAGCTCGAGAATTGACGCAGACCGCAGGTGGATGGGCTACCCATCGATGTCCGTCGCAGCATGGGCATCACTCGCTGATTGGGATCGTTTAACCGATTAAGAACTGCACGCAGTCTGGGGACAAACAACATAAGAAATATGTTTGACTCATTTTTGAGTAGTGAAAAGAAAGGTTGCTTAAGGCGAGGGGGGCATGCTGATTCAATCGAACGGAAGGAATGCACCGAGAGATAATACTTGTATGATTTTTGTTCCAGAGGCTTCAGCTGACACGGAAACAAGCACCACAGTAAGAAAACGCATTTTTTGCCAACATTGCATCATCGTCAGAGATGCTGCGGTAGAAGGGACCAGTAAAATTTATCATATTCTTAGCATGAGCTCTTTACCTCACCCCCAAACTGGTTTTGAAAAATATGCACGTGCAACCCGGTGGACAATCCCATGAGCTAAGCACGCAAAACAAGCACATTCCGAAACTACAATGCGAAATCAATCGTCACTGGGCAGTTCCTTAGCCAAGGAGTCACCGTCAATGAGAAAAACCTAGGCCCTAAAGTTCCCAGCCTACCGTGTCACACGGCATATTAAAAGTGCGTTCTACACTCACACCGCTATACATGGTGGTACTACACATCGGAAGCCCCGAGGTGTTTGACGACGAAACATAGCGTGGAGACAATCAATCGTGAGTGTTGAGAATATCCTGCAAGTACTGTCATTGTCATTCTTGTGGTGTCTCCTTATGGCGGCGTCATTGTTCTTTGGGAGCCAGGATCGTCTCGCTGCCCCTTCTGCGTGGAAGTCATCAGGGCGAGGCAAGCAATTACAATACCAGGCAGCAACCGGTTTTGAAACGCCCCAGCTTCGACCCCGTTCTGCTAGGTTTTGCGGATGGATTAAGCCCCCTCTTGGTTTTCAATGCAGCCATCCAGAAATCGGGATACGAATACATCGCATACGACATACGACCCTTCCTGGTGTGTTATTGATATAGGAATGACATAGTGTAGAGTAGACTACATTGAAGGCAGCTGCGTTGCTACATACCAGGTAACAGTTCTGCCATGGACGTAGTCGCCGGTAGGCTCGCCGTCTAGTAGAACATAGGCATATTCATCTGATGATATAGTTCTTGGTTTCCACAATGTCATGAGCAGGTATGCGTTATTTGAGTAGGAGTATATATAATCAAAACATGGGATCACGTTTTGCAGATTTCATAGAGCATTGTGCGGCTGAACCCCATGTCAAACCCGGTAAACCCGGTCTGAGTTTTCCCGAGGTTGGGTTTTTTCCGGCATTTTAAACGTCGGGGCATGCCCATTCCAAAGCTTTTGAGTTGTGATCAATGGACCGTGTTCCTCTCGCACTCTCTCTCACCACCTCTCTTCGCCCCGTCGTTTCCTCTTCTAGACCTCTGCGAATCAACACAACTGGCCTTGGAGGGCCTTCTTTTTTACTGGGTCCGCGGAGGTTGCAGCTCATGCAACCAGTCACCTGCTGACCGGACTGAAAGTGCTTAACTCTGTTTGGTGGAGTGTCGAAAGCAACTCGGCAAATGTATGATGCCACGCATCCGATACACCTCCAATAAGTTATGGGCCTCAATCTGCGCACGCACTGAAGAGCTGCGGGTCACGAGACATACGTCTGCAGTACGACTACCTGCCGAAGACACCGAACGAACTGCTTCGTCCGCCGTCAGCTGAGTTATCACTTGACAGAGCTGTCAGGGTCAAATCGTCATCGTCATCTCTACCTGGAGTTGCTGAATACGAGCGACACTAACTGCTTCCTTCTACTAGCACAGAGCTGCCACGGCATGGCCATCTGGAGCTACCACGGCATGGCCATCTGGAGCTGCCACGGCATGGCCATCTGGAGCTACCACGGCATGGCCATCTGGAGCTGCCACGGCATGACCATCTGGAGCTACCACGGCATGGCCATCTGGTGCTGCCACGGCATGGCCATCGTGTGAAGGAAAACACCAGCAACAACAACGACTACGACAAACTACCACTACGGGTACGACCGCCCATCTAGAAGTAACCCTGAAATGTAAGCGAGCGAAACGCAATGTTCTAGTACAAGTTGTCAAATGTCTGCTTCCGATTGTTTTCGAGCATGTATGTGACTGGTCACGTGTGGTTCGTCTGTTTTGATCGTGTTCGTCAGCAGGGTATAGTTCAACTGCTGCTGCTGCGAGGACGTCAGATTCTGGTTCAACTGATTTCGCCGTCGTGTGCGTCACGGGGGGCTGCTACAAATACGTCATCTACTTCGACTGCATTCTTCGTGTACGACGGGCTGATTCGACACTACCAATACTGCTACACTGCTGCACTGCTGCTGGACTAGGAACGGCTGCGCGTGCGTTCTGTTGCTTCTTCTGGAGCAAGAACGGCTGCGAGTACGTACAGGAGGCTCTACTCGTACTACAATGCTGAAGAATGGGAGAGGCTAACGAGAACAAACGGCAGCCTTACGATGGTGCGAGACAACCTGATTGTTTGGGCGTGGCACCCGTGTTCGACGGTGGATTACGAATGTTTGTTCGTGAAACAACAGCAGGTTACCAAAGCTTATATTTACAGGGACCGCCCGGTCATCACCATCAGTGGTCGCCTCGTAATGCAAAAGCGGGGTCACCGGATTGAAGGTTACCTGGACCCCTGAGGAAAAAGCGGCCTTGCGGTTGCCGGAAAGGACACCTTCCGAAATATGTACACTCGTGTTAGCTGAGACTGTCGGAGCGACCGAGTCACGACAAAAACAGCAAGTTGGGATCGCCGGAGAGGTGTCTTTTGGGATCAGGCAACAGTTGAATATATATACTGGGATCGCCGGGGGAGAACATCCGCTGGCGTTTCTGGAATTGCCCCATCACCGGTCGCTTTGGGCTGCTGCAAAAACGCTTCAACGGTCGCTGAATAGCGTCGTCATCGGTTTTAGACTGCTGGGGTCGCTGAACAACATCATGATGGAGAAGTGATTTTCGGGTCGCTGGATATCATCTTTATTTGGGGCCGGACAGCCATTTATGCTTCTGGATCGATGCACCCTCACCCTCTGGATCGCAAGGAAGGACATCTGCATCTCCCGGGCTCGGATCGACGCTCTGGCAGGATTTACTTGTTTCGTAGCACGTAGGACGGCACGTCTTCTTTGTACACGAAGGAGGCAGAACCGACATAGGCATCTATGCTATTACGGCAAGATTTGCTTCGGGGTAGCACCCCACGTCTTGTTTGTACTATGGAGCGGGCACGACGAACGTGGCCGGCCGCCACAGTGAGTACTTATTTCTACCTCTCGATTAACAAACTGGTCGCTGAAATGATGTTGAGCGTTTTATCTTCTGTAGTTGAGAGCTCTTGAGGGGATAGAGTTACTGAGCACTACGAACATGACCATGTATTCTGTTTTTGGAACACCATGTACTGGTAGTTAGCACCGCTGAAATAATGTGACATTATCTCAGAAATATTCCGTACGGCCAATAATAGTTGGCGTGGTATTCAGTATCGTGCTCGGGAGCAATACCGTAACGATTCTGTCTATCTGGTTAATGTAGAGTGAGACCCGCACAGGTTCCAATGTTTTGTGTGTTACATTTTTCGGTTTGCGTACTAGCCCATGCACAAAACATAATACAACACTTGTATGTTCTTACGTTGCCAGGCGTTGCATGTGTTAGCTGTGGAAGGATTGATGATCCGTCGAAAAAGAAAACCCAGAACGGTTTATGGCGCTTCGACGCGGCAGAGGAGTAATGAAAATCCGTTGTGACAAAATGTTGGATTCCACTTTCTAAACACGTAGGAAAGTAGTGCAGGAAAGTAGACTAACCAAGTAACGACAATCTGAGACTTACTGAAACACCAACTGCACAAAGATAATGACACTTGCAGTCATACTCAAGCAAGCGTGCATTAGGACTAAGTTGTTGACTTGTTCGATTAGATAGTTGGGTATCAACTTGACGTTATGTCCCGTCCGTCGCGGGGTCGTATTGAAGACAGCTACCTTGCTCTACATACCTCTGTTGTAGTATCCAGTAGCCGACCGATCTGTTCTCTGGGACACAGTCATCGTGGTCTGACGATACAGTGCCTAGAGAGCAACAGTGTAATGAACTGATATATGAGAAGAAGTGTGTTCAAGAACTGCACAATATGGGGTCAGTGTTTGAACTCTTAATACCTGGTATAAGTATACCAGGTATCGCAGTGCGGTGGAACCCCACAAGATACCCCACAAATCAGGTTAGAGTTTGCCCGAAAATTTTCGTTGTTCCAGGGTTTACTCGTTAAGTCATGCCGCATTCCAAAGGTCGTGGGCTGTAATCGATCAGCCGTGTGCCTCGCGCACATTCTCTCGCTGCCTCTCTTCATGCCGTCTTCTCGTCTTCGAGACCGCTGACATTAAACACAATTGGCCTTGGAGGGCGTTCCCTTTCACCAGCTCTTTGGAGCTTGTAGCCCGTGCATCCAGTCTTCTGACCCCGACTGAAAGCACCTCCAGTGCCAGTGTTTGATAGACTGGCTGAAGCAACTCATCAGGTCTATTATGCCATACATACGATACATCCCCAATAAACTACCCCTTGTCGGCTCTGTTGTCCCCCTTGTGAGGCCCGTTTATGTCTTGAGGAGGCGTGATGTTGATATTGATCCTCTGAAAAGGAATATCCCTTGCACTGCTGCTGCTCAGACGTTATCACAACGAGGCAAGCAACACACTATGGTAAGTCAATATCAAGCACTTTAAAACAAACACCAGGTACACCCCAAGCACCCCGGTGACGGATCGAAGTGTTACGGAGACATCCTGCATACTACTACGTAGTAATTAAAACAGCAGTAGTTTGTAAAACAGGGGTACCCTGCAGAAATAACGAACCGAAAAACTGTGCTAAGCAGTAGCTGCTTCCCAGATCCATCCTACTAACTTCCAGCTATCTCATTCGAAATCACACCAACCATTGATATTGGCCATGTAGAGAAGTAGGGTTGACGGGCCTTCAAAGCTACAAAGTGCCAGTATAGAACAAACGTGTACCTGGTATGTGTCTACCACAAAGGCCCAAAAGACACCCACAACGAATCACGGTGTAATATAATAGCATCCACTATAACATGAGCGACTTGTGATACGGCTGCCACGCTGTAAGTAAGCGTGGCAGCAACCTTATTCGCTCCTTCAAACGGCACTTCCGTTCTAAATCGATAACAACTCAAAATCAATGAATGTGATACGATACCAACCACTCGCTAATTAAGTCAAGAACCAGGCTCATGGGGTCCATGTCTTGCAAATAACGTACTTACATTATCGTTCTTGCACGCTCACCACTCGAAATGCGGGCGTTCCCCAAGAGCCTCTGATCAATGTCGGTTGTAGGCCGCAGAAAATGCGCGCAAAGTATACAACCCATTACAGTTTCCTGTAACAGGAACCGGTCTCCTAATTCCCCGTATCACGAACAAATCCCAGCGCAAGGCTACGTGATTACCCCTCTAGAACACGCGGGGGGGGAGAGGTATTTTGTCGGAACATCGCTATAACTACTACTACTACAATATGATGCTGTACTACGCCGCCAATACCGTTGGCCTGCTTTTCCCTAGGTGTACAAGTTTTATGGTTGGCTGGTGGTACAGCAAGACGAACGTGACGTTTTATTGCGCGCCCTCGCCAGTTCGCTCGGTCGCTCGCGCCACCGCTTTCTTCACCGTCGATTCGTATGCTCACCCGTCGTGGGATCTGTCGCACCGTCGCTCGCAAGATCAAGTTGTATAATATATTGTAGTACTAAGTACACTCCTTCAACACACGAGTTCAGCTTGGGCATGTACACGCACCTTGCGCTGTGGGCACCGAAGATATGTACCTGCATCTACAAAAATACGCAGCAGCATTTACCTACGCAGGGCCTGTAAGTACCAACATCACGTTTGGCATCTGGAGTAACCTTTGCTACAGCTTTGATGCGTTCCTTCCAGCCGAATGTCTACTATCCCAAATCAGACTTTAAGACGAAGTGACAACTGATGTGTGTGTTCTACGTACGCGAACGTGAGAGACGTTGATGCCAACCTCCTTAAAGCGATGTAAGACGGAGACGGGCAGCGCAGCTGCAACGAACGGGCGGGGGCACCGGGGTAGGTGGAAGTGGGAACTGTACCGACGAGCCCACCGACTTCATTGTTACCAACGATCCTGCCGACGACAGCACCGGGGCAGCTGGCACGGGCGCAGGGGGGCGGGGGTAAAATGGCGATCCAACCGGCGGCGGTGAAAATGTTCCGGGCGAACGCAGCTGGACCAGCGAGTTGCAGATATACCTGGTATGTTTTTTTTTAAAAGTGCACTACAGTTGTGAGATCTAGGATTTCGTCAAAACTCATCTTTGCAAGCTGTGTGTGATACTCCGATCGCGCGTGTTACGGGTTGT
>JAYJMJ010267151.1:0-13466 GCA_036873875.1 Laminaria ephemera | reverse complement strand
TGAAGAGTCCTTGTGCGCAGGTTAGTTGTTGTCCGCCGACCTCCGTGTCACACTAAAACCAAGTCAAAATGTTCCCTGCACTAAATTCAAGTCAAAATGTTCCCCGCTAAAAAAAATTAGTACAAAGGTTTCCCACACAAAAAACCAAGTAAACCTTCTCTAGTCACAACAAGTAGTTTATCATGATGTTTGCATTTATTTAGCACTATTGATACGATTCCTCTTTTACTCACACTAAAATCAAGTCAAATTGTTCCAAACACTTCAAAGAAGGCACAATTGTTCCCCACACAAAAACAAATTTAAGTCAACAACTTTCCGCGCACCAAAATCAAATACTACACCCAATCACAAGCGATTTGGCACTCTCTGCGGAAAGCAAATATTTCTTTCCACATTACTAACTAGTACTATTAATGAAACAAAAATCGTACACCCTGTTGTCAAGTCATGCTATTATTCCCCTTGTAATCAAGTCAAAATAAGTCCCAGTCAAAAATCAAGTCAAGCTCTTGCCATCACGTTAAAACCAATTACTCCGGACGTAGTTTTGCATTTGTATACTCAAACATAATGCTAATGAATAAAACTTCAGACAAATACAAGCAGTCATCATCAAGTAAAACTATTCCCTGCAGCTCTAAATCACGTAAAAAAAGCATACGCTAACATTAAGTCAAAATAATATTCCCTCCTCTCTAAAACACCAAAAATATACCTGGTATATTGTTTGTTGATGATTTTAACAGTTTGTATTTTGTTGTAGATAACCACAAAATATGTATTAACGACAGCAAGTATACGATAGACGCCCAGGAGTCAGGTATCACATCCATCCACACCTTCCCAACGACAATGACCTGGAGAGGGTGGTAAATTGACCCTCCAGAAGGCGACATACCTGGGCAAGCGTACTGTCCCGACGCTGGCCAGGTCGTCAATCTTTGAAGGGTTGCTTTTTGACACCATAACAAGGTCCCTAACCTCGGAAGGGTAGGCTATTCGGCACCCTGACAGGGTCGAGTACCTCCCACAAGGTCTCTTGCAGCACCTTTCAGAGGTATCACATCGCTAAGGGTGCTTTCTAAGGCGCCGAATGGCCACGTGTGCAATCAATCCTTTTCCGTCAAACGCGCGTAGTCCCGCGTTCGCGATATTCCATTTATCTGAGCTGCGTCGCCGACGGAGGGGAAGGGACGTCCCGGTGTACTCCGCGGTACACTCCGACTTCATGAGTACAGCTAACACGCGCCTACATGGCAAACCAGTTCTTAGTATCTGCAAACACGGGCAGAGTTGAAACTTGTCACGCCCGAGAACAACGATTTGGCCAACATGTGGCTTCTTCTACATGTACAACACCTTAGCGACGGTGCTGGCCTGTACATTCCCAACAAGGTTAGCAAAACAACGTAAGGATGTCATGCCAAAAATGGAGATATCCCCTTCCTCTGCATCGTTATGAAAGGCCTCCTCTGGCACCTCGCAGCACACGTCTTTGGATTGGCCGTCATCTAGCTGGGTCGCCAAATGCATCAAATATTGCCCTGCGCTAACTCCTTCTGCTAAGGGTGTCGTCGAGTAGGCGGCAGCGGCGGAGACTTCGTCACGCACCGCCTGCACAATGCCAGGCACGAGGCAACCCCAAACAACAATGCCTGTAAGTAAGGATGATGGACCACAACAACCATGTCGCACAGAGAGTACAGGAACCGCAAGCGCCAGCACGAATCATGGTTGACAAACGGATTTAACACCACGAATCATGGTGGATAACCGGGTCAAACACCGCTGTTGAGTCCAAATCTTCGGCGTATTTGCTAGCTTTGTGTACAGTTAGCTCGAGGAAGAATGGCTCCGCCACCTTCATGACGTTAGCAACCACGTGTTCCTTCCCGAGAGAGGTCCGTTTCGGGCCGACCCAAAACAGAGTCGAACGTTGAATTGGGACCATTAGTGAGACCTTCGAGCTCGCATGCATCGTCATCCATGGGGCGTACGTAATACACCCATGCAGGAGAATGGACGTTGGTATATTGCTTCTCGCAAACCATGTACAGTCGCAAAGGGAAGGTATGATAGGCTACGCGGTACGAAGCAAGGCCTCGAACTATCTCAGTCAACATCTTCCTTTCCCTAGGAACTCACCATCGAGATTCTAGAACGAGGTTCTCTACCCGCTTGTCCACCTCTTTCGTCACTGTAGGGAGGCCAGACCGTTTGTGAACGTAACGTTGAGCGTTGTTGTCGACGCGGAAGGTCCGTTCCACGCGCGAAGCGGCTGTCATATCCAGCGTCAATGCCGTCGGAAGATAGCAGCGCGCCCAGTGTTTCCGCTGACTGCGGATGGGGCGCGCGGGGAGCAGTGCAATATCACTAGGATGATGCGCGCTGTCGTGGCATTGGATCTTGGTCACGCTCAATGCACGGAATGGCACGAACCCGTATGACACGCAACAAACCATGTTTATTGACGGGCAAGCACCCGGAACGTCCAACAACTGCTTGCCAGATGTCTGCATCGGCGACTCACTTGCATACGACGCAAGTGATGTACGCTTCGCGCTTGGTGCCTTTGACGAGGATTTTAACCTTGTCCCAAATGGCATCAAACGCCTGTCCATCGCACATGGGGGTGTGGGAATGGCGATAAGTCGGATGTGTAGCGGAAACCCAAGAATCGTTGAAAATCTGTATCGACAAATGTTCGACGTAGACTGTCCAGCCGAGGCAACTCACGTTTCCCGATGTAGCGAATGCAACCGCTTTGAAAAGCCGCAGAAACTACACATTTTCCCCCTGCATCGCCCCTGCACATTGCTTCTTAAGATTCTTGTTCATATGCGAAGAACAATGCAGATGCGCTGTTCCGGGCGGAAAGGCAGCGATGGCACTTGAAATGGCGGCGTCGGCGTCGGTTATTATTACCTTTGGGCGAGAAGCACAACATACAGGATGTCAGCAGTGGAACGCGATACTTTCGTCTCTACTTTCAATAGTACTCTATGGTCCTCTAGTTCCAAACGTATACTCTATGGTTTCGCAAATTCGAAGCGCACGTAAGTGAACAGTGGTTTTGAGCCAATACCGACGAGCTGACCTTCGGGTGACCTCCACCGATCTTGACCATAAACCTGATGACGAATTCGATCGAAGCAGTCTGCTCATTGGAGAGAAACCCTCGCGCGAAGACAACTCGTTTATTCTCTGAATCATCACCGACAAGCTAGCACAGTTTCATGTCATACCTGCCGCACGGAATGCAAGAAATGGTGAGCAATAGTAATATTTTCGGACTGGTGATGTTGGGCGAAGTGAGGTATTTGGGTGCACGAGTATTGAAGTGTATGCCGACGCTACCTTGCAAAATCTCACCTATTCGTCAGGCACGTGTTATCTTGTATGGCAACGCCATAAACTGTCTGGCCATAACCGGTTGGTCCTTGGTAGCCCACATCACCGACATCACCGACTGGAGCCGATCGTAGGAGTCCAGTTCGCAATCCGATTCACAGGTACTGTCTCCAGACAGTTTGGCGAAGTGGGTAGCGGCGTCCGTTCCCGTCGCCCAATTCTCACGCGTCATCCTGTCGAAAATGTTTCTTACCTGTGGTACAGATAGCGACAACATTTAAGAACCGAACAGTTGACGTGAGGTTCGACCGCTTAGTTCATCACGAAACCTGGCCGATACTTACCTATGGCAGCTTGTTATAGTATGTATTGTATGGTCCTCGTCACTGAGCTTTTATTGTTGTCTGCAAGTTCTTCATGTCTTCAAAAAACAAAAAGGGCGTTCACACCCTTTGTTGTTTCTTTGCTTATGTTTATAATTCTATATTGAACAGTACTACTTCCATATCCAAAGGGTCAGGGAACTAGCGCGCATGTTCGACAACCTCGCCGTTTTTATCACGCTAGCTGTAGAGGGTGTGGGGCTTGCCTTATCTCCGACACTGCGTCCTTCCGCGAAGAGTGTAAAAACGATAAAACAACGTTGAAGTTAGGAACCTGAGATGAGATCTCGTAGATCAAGCCGCCCAGCAGTCTGCAACAACCAACTTCGGAAACAGCAGCACGCAGGCACAACTACCTTGCGTCGACCAGTCGAACCCATCTTGAGTGAACCCATTTGATATTCGATCAATCGGAACATGTTGGGCACCCTAAGCCGTGCATGTGTCCAGGTCCGGATGTCATCTTCCCATTTACCAGGTATGTTGGAGTGTTTTTTGGATCAATCACGTTCTCCCGCTGGCTTTGGTCCGCAAGGCGCCGCGCTTGGCACTCCTTTTCGTGGGTGGTACACACCTGCACCAAGGAACGTTGGGTCCGCACGTGACAAGGTGGTGGATTGCAACCCCAATCGGAGTCCGGGCGGTTCGTGCTGCAATCTTGCATCTGGGCGTTCTAACCGGTTGCATGCAAACGCAAGGAGGAACGCGAAAGCTCGACATCAGGGCATCACTTGTATGCTCTCGGCGCAGTTCCGCTTAACATCTTAATTGTCGCCCGGTCGGTCTTGTTCCACGACACGCATACTTGGAACCGGCAGAAACACTAGAACAGAATCGCCCGTCACACGTGCACCAAGGGACGGTGATAGGCGAAAGTAAGGAGCACGCGGTATGTAGAACGAACGCTAACATACAGCATCCGCGTTGTTGAGGGTTGGGTGTGAAATACCTTAGTTAGTCACCCTTTCTGCGGTGGACCCTTGGAGTTGGTCGAGGGCGCCGCCTTGCCCGAGTGGGAGCACTTGATATCCTTTCCACTGTATCGACTTGATGGTCCATCAATCTGTTCCAGGATATACAGAGCGCATGGGGTGTTTGTACAGACGGTGGTTGGCACAACAGGCAATATCTAATATAATACAATATACCAGAATGACATTCGAATTTGTCTCATTGCCCGATGGTAACCCCCCCCTCCCCCGACAAAGCCGTCCGATCTCTCTATAAAACATCCGTGGATACGCACCCGTCTGACACGTTTAGTCCAGGTTTTTCCCGTGTGACCCGCACGCGCTAAGGCGGCGCGGATAGCCTGCAAAATTGTCTTCTCCCACGTCACGTCATCGTCGTCGCCTTCCTCTATAAAGACAAGTCCTTCTTGGAGGAGGATGTCGCGGTCTTCTTCTGACTATGTGGGTGAACACATATGCAAATGAACCGGTTCCCACATTTGTCAAACTCACCGTTGGTGTAAAATTGAACTTGTCTGTGTGCCGCGCAAAATATGTTCGGGCGTATGTATATGGACTTATGGCCCAGCGTATTCATCATCCGTCGTGTGCGCAAGCTTTATATGCTACATACACACCGAAACTTTGTGGTGCCGATTAATTGATTCCCACCTACTGTTCAACAAACCGTGGCATCTTCACCAATCTTCGTCCGACGATATATCGTCGTTACTTAGCCAGCCCCCCGTTGACTCGGTGGAGTTGTCGCCACAACTGTTGTCGCCGCTGCTGTCGCTGTCCGCTCCGCTGTCGCTCATGGGATCACCACAGTTGCCACCGGGTGCACGAATCGGCCATGTATGCAACGATAACAATAATCGTTTTGCTTGTACAGTAGCTGGTCGGTGAAATAGAGCGGCACCGCCCAACGGCATTGAATTCATACGCCGGGCAGTTTGTTGCCGTCACATGGGCATTATAACTGATAACATGTAAACCAACTTCTGGAAAGCAGAAGTCGTGACACCACTCCACACCAACTGACACCACCCCACACCAACCGGACTATGGCAATACGTACGCGGCGTTGGTGAAACGCTAACACGACATATCCGACCACAACTCTGGACTCTGGACGTTGTCCTCATTTTGCAAACACTTCCGGGGAATAAAGAACAGGGGACCTACCAGGGATACCTTATTCACCATGACAGTACGCATGAAGCCCTGCTCCTCGCAGGTACTCGTGCCCATTCCGTCCCCGGGGCAGGCGAACGTATTCCCCGGCAATAGTACACTAGAACTTTCTTGCACTTCACCTTCTTCAACGCTCGCTGTGCTTTCTCCCATTCGCGCACCGCCCTGTCGTACTCCCGCCGCGCCGCAGCGGTATCAAACCTCCCCCTGTACGCTTGTTCATCGTCATATCTACGGACGCCGTCGTCCAACGATCGACTATTGGCGTCTGCGGCGGCCTCTGCACAGCAAAAGGAGAGACGTCCACATCGCGGGTGACCGTATATGTCGCAACTTTTCAGCTATGTGAGGTGATCACTCACTCATGTGCAGCGGAAAAAGCAATCTGTAAGAATCAACATTGCATACTTCAAAGCATACTCAAGCACTTTGTGTACCGGTATCGCGTATCCAGTGGCTTGGCTGTTGAAAATACCAATAGTCTCAGTTCTTCAATCCAGACGATCACGTCACTCACCATATTCGGCTTGTTGTGCCTGCTCTTGGCCCTTTTCGCGGTGACTTTGTCAAGCTCGACCCGTTTTCCACATTCCTCCACTTCGTGCTCCTTTCCGCGGCAGGCATCAAACAAGGGGCGCGGAAATAGTGTGTGAGCAAACCGCACACGATGCTAACAATAGCGCAATAAACGAAATCTTACAGGAGTGGTACCATGTGTAAAAAACCGCTCTACGTACTCGCGTTCTTTTTTCGTGCGCACGCTCGCTTACCATGCCGCATATCTGATCGGGTGTGGCATTTAGCCTGCCCACCCCCCTTGCTCTAGACCGCCGGAAAATAAGATAGCAAAACCAAATAACGCAATGGCGTACGGGAAAAACGTAGTTCCTCAGATATTTCCCCCCGGCGATAGTGCACCAACTTTTTCGGCACTGACCTTATGCAGCTGATGCAGGGCTCTTTTAAATGCGAGGCCTGCACTATCGTACATCCGCCGCGCTTTAGCTGCCTTCCTTCTGCCTTTCGCAAGATCCCAACTGGCTGTCGAAGCGACCCACTCTATTATCGAATCGTGTACGTCTTCGCGCCGTCTCGTATCGGCATCTGTGTACGCCTGTGTACAGTTCATTGCGAAAATACCACTTATTCGAGCGTCGCTACCGCCGTAAATACGACGACCGTTCACGTTTCTACACGGGGAAACCAACGACAATATGCACTGAGCCAAGCACGTTATGAACCGACACAAAACTTACAGCTACGCTCGCTACACAAAAACACTACAAGTTGGACCTTCAACTCACACCAGCACTCGACTTACCATCTTTATCTTCTTGTGTCTTGTTTTGGCCTCCTTGGTGATGGCTTTCTTAACCTCAACCTTATTTGTGCAGCCCTTTACTTCGCGCTCCTTTCCTCGACAGGCATATGGCAGGATCAAATACAATGTCTTAGTGAACCGTGGTTGCACAGCGACCATAGGTCACCGCGCGTGGTTTCGGTTGGTCGTCGACACCTTGGCAAAAATATGGTGTTTGGTGAAACAAGCAATTGTGTATATTCTGATACCAGACTCAAGCCCACGTTTCCCTGTGCCAAAGCACTTACCATAGGGCGAATATCGCCGTGGGTACCCGTTGTATCATCCTCTGCCCCCGGCTCTTTCGCTTTCGCAGCCGCTGCCGCACCAACTTCCAGGGCTTCGTTGGTGACTTCCTCCTTGTCCTGCTTAGCGTTTGTTGGCACTACCGCTGCCGTTGCCGTCGCCGCTGTCGTTGCCGCTGTCGTTGTCGTTGCTGCTGCCATTGTCGCTTCTGATTCCGCTGCCGCTGCCGCTACTTCAAGGGGTTCGTTGGCAGCGTCGTCATTCTCCTGCTTAGCTTTTGCCGCCAGCGCCACTGCTGCTTCCGCTATCGTTGCCGCTGTTGTTGCCGCTGCCGCTGCCGCTGCCGCTGCCACTGCCGCTGTCGTTACCTCTGCCGTTGCTGCTGCCGCTGTAGCTACCGCTGCCGCTGCGGCTGCCGCTGTTGCTACCGCTACCATTGCCGCCGCTTTGCCGTCAGTCCTGGCCTTTTTGCCTCTTTTATCAGTTGGAATTGTTGGTCGCAGCCTCCTGATCATCCTTCACGCGCAGAAACAACATCAAAGACAACAGCGGCACATTAATTAATAGTTGCAGCGACCCATCACCCACTTTCCTGGTGCTGACTTTTGTTGGGTAGAGCGGCATAACAACCCCAAGAGGCAGAATCGTGGAGGCCAACCCTATCGCATCAGGCCGGAGCTAGATGCAGATTCGCAAGGTAGGCGCGACCGAACATGTGGCAGGAGTGCACAGCCACGATTAGCCGAAGTGAAAAAACAATGCGTGGCGAAGGCGCTAGGGGCTTCCCCGTAGTGTCAAACAATCAATCACGGCTCAGCACGTCACTCACATGGGTCTTGAACAAGGCCGGTGCTGCTTGGTGCAGCGGAAACAGCCAGGTGCCGCCGGTCTTGTTCACTGCAGCAGCGAAGTGGCACAACTTTGAGCCGGTGAAGCTCTCGTGTGCCTCAGGGAGCCGGGTGACCTTTGATTCAAGGACGGTGTCGGTGCTGCCTGTAGTCATAGCGACCACGTCCTCCTCGCGATCCACAAAACCCTTGCCGTCCGTTGCAAGGATGTGCGATGCCCGAGGTGGCCCGTCAGTGACAAAGCTCAGAGATTGGCGACAATCATCCTCCATGTTCGAGCCGTTCCTCCCCGTGCCGAGGGGTGACGCATTCGCATATGTGTCGCGTCTTTTACGAGCGTCCATGTCGATCGAGACCACCACCATCCCGAACGCCTGAGACACCAATAGGGCAGTAACGTCCCCACCCCATTCCCCAGATGCACAAAACACTACAACTGACTCCAAACGCATGCTGTAGAAGGTGCCATCGTCGCCGGTTCGCTCCCCTTTGTCGTCGGAGACTGAATGTCTGCTGTAGATCTCATTCGAGACATAAATTGTCGCGTCGTCATCGTCGAGCAGACATTGGCCACGCGCTGTGGTCCACGCGAGCGCCACCAGCCTCATCTTTAGCCTGTACTCGTCGGAACCCCATAGACCCTTGGCAATCGCACGCCGAAAGCACTTCCCGTTACCACGCACCCAGTATGCCACGTACGTCTTGCGCAACTCCGGTGTGAGCATCGATGCTGCCAAAACGTCACACTGCTGCTGGTGCACGGGAGGCGGAAACCATTCATACAGGAGCCGCGTTACGAGGTGTTGCAGGTGCAACACAAGTGCATCACAACGAACGTGTCTTTGTCGTGAGTGTAATTCAGGCTTCTCAACACGCCGCGATGTTTGCGCACATTCGTGTCACGGTAATGTAGCTAAGCGTTTGATTCACAAAAAAGAAGGCACTGCCATTGTGTGGGGGTACTCATGGATTTGAAGAGAACCCGCACGACTCGATGTTACAGTAGGTTGTTCACGCTTTGTCAGTAAGCTTGTCCCTGCGCACCCCATTTACAAACAAACGTTGTTGTCAATCCCCTAACACCACCACTGATAATGCGTTGAACATAACAGTACCTTGTCGTTCATCTCGGAAGTGTCCGAGACAGAGGGCATCTCCAAACTGGAACAGCCGACCACCTTCTCGATAGTACAGCTATTCTCGTATAAAGCCGTAAGTGACATCATCTCAGAGGTATCAAGGGGGGTCGAGACTGATGACTCCAGATCACAGGTGTCCTAGACTTCTCCGGAGAGCTCATTCAGCAGCCTACCCGCAGAAATGTCAGCGATAACGTCATTGCGAACCTGCTCAAACACAAAAAAGCGACATCACACAAGTGTTGCCGCTGCCTCGTCTAACACAAACACCCAGTCGTTTGGGACGCAAGAACAACCCACCAGGAATGCGTGGCCTCACTCGGTTCGTACCATAAGATGACGTGAACGCTCAGACTCGACTCCGGTTTTTTCGATAATCTCGGCAACACCTTTTAATTGAGTATACACATCAGGATGCAGACCAGCAGTCGAAGCACATCGACAGCTCTTCCGATTGTTCTTGCTGGTGTCAACTGCCGGAGCTGAAGGGTTGGGAGTAGGTAATCCACCCACTGGAGTCGAAGGTTTCGCAGCAGGTGGGCCACCCCGACCTCCTGCACCCTAGCCTCCTCCACCCCGGTTTTGCCTACGGTACTCCACATAATGCCGATACTTTTGTATTAATGCCCCGCCCGGCTACCTGTGACAAAATCGAAATACTAACGGGCGTAAAACATTGCTGAGATCCGATTTCCGAGCTCCCGGCATGTTCAACGGGACAACCTCAAAGCACATCTGGCAATGTCTCCACAGCAGTACTCCGACGATAGAGGCGGGCGGGTGGGTGGGTGGGTTGGTGGGTGGGTCGGTGGGTGGGTGGGTGGGTGGCTGTGTTACGTAGGAGCCGTGCGCTGGGCCGTACCACTCCTGCAGTTGTATGATAGTCTACTGATGCATGCCGCAGCATGACACGCTGATGTGTACAGTGTATACATACAATACGTACCTGATACCTCGAACATGGAATGTACAGAGTACATGGTACGAGCATCTACTCGTACTGCAATACAGCAGTAGAACTGTAATGACGACATCAGTATCATCAGCAGTAGGTAGTCCCCGTAGTAGTAGTAGTCCGAGGAGAGCAGCAGCAGTAAAAGTACACCGTTGTGCTGTAACCATAATACAACATGATAATATACGCTGTTGGGTACATCCATATATATATAGCGTACCTGGTAGGTACGAGCGCGATCACCTGGTACGCTGCTGCTGCTGCTCGGAGATACAAATCTGTTGTAACGACACCATACTTCTATCTTTTTCAACGTGGAGAAAAGCGTGCGCTGTATGACTCGAGGGGTGTGATGTCTGCAGCAACGATATTTAGGGGTATGTGTTGGTCTGTGGCGTGATGCCATGGCAGACGCTCGGCGGCTTCGCTGTCGCCGCGCGCTAGGCGGGTGTGTGCTAGATAGAAGGCACGGGGATCAAAATGTTGCTATTTACCAGGTAGACAGTGCTCGTACGGCGGTGTCTTTGTGCCTTACCAGGTAAAAACTGCGCGTTGCGTCGGTCTTGGGGACTGTTAAGGCTTCAACGGCGGGATTTAACAGGTTTATGGCAAAGCGGGGCGTTGCAGGGCTTCGTTGTCGTCACGCACTCGTTTATGGGAGCTGGCAGGAGCGCTGGAGAGGACGAATACGGCCGCGTTGTTCGGGGTGGATGCGGCGTGTTTCAAGCTTAAATATGTATAATGCAAAGGGTGGGACACGGAAATGGCTCGTAAACGTCCCCGTCGTCGTGATTTAAATCGCGACTACGTAGTCGAGATTATCACTTCCCGTACAGCTGCACTACTGCTTAAGTGCCAGCTTTAAACTGCTGGTATTACATAAATGGTTTCTGCGCTGACGCGCACATCTTATTCACAATGGAAAACTGTAACCCAATGAGTCCGTTCAATTCAACAACAGAGGTGGCGCAACCGGTTGCCAATATGTTCGCCTAGAAGCAGTAGCAGCAGTGTTAGTGTTAGTAGTAGTATAGTGGTAGGATGGCAATAGTTTCAAATGGTGGTGGCATATAGTACAACCGTGAAATAACTATTGGAGTGCTTGTTCATATTCGGGCCTTCCTTGGGGGGGAGGGATGCAGGTGTACTCAATTCATGCATAGCCGTAGTCTTAAGACCATAGATCCTCGCATCTCTTCAATGCCGGGACGGAGCACGTCGAGTTTTCACCGACCAGGCAGACATCGCGTGCACCAAGCGCGAAACTCCGTGAGGTGTTCGGCGAGCCGCGTAGGGGTGAGCTGCATCCTACTAAGAACCACCTGTGAGGCGAACTTCAGCACCTTGTGTGTACTTTCTTGCGTATCGGATGACAGCTTCGAATGATTTTTTTTGTTTTCTGGTGTGGCCACTTCCAGAGACAGCAATGGGGATACTATGTAACTGCCTCGTGGGTGCCATATGCACACTACGTGATATCATCCCCCTTGCGCGGAGTTTGGGTTCCCCACTCCGCACAATGTGATCTAACTCGACCACCATCTCGGTTACCGCCAAAACATGAAAACGATAATAAAAAAAGACGGTACCCTGGTGGTCTAGCTCGCGTAGTGAGAGGCGTGTTTTACAGCGTCGTTGCCAACGCTTGCTATCGCCACTGTGACCATGGGAGTGCGGTATTTCATGGGATCGGGGAGTTACGGGCGATACGGAAGCATGTTTAAGGGGGGTTGGGGGGTATCGGAAGGGTGCTTGCCATCGTCGCTGTTGCCACGGGAATGCGGTATCTTATTCGAGAGGGCGTGTTTTGAGCGATACGGACGTTTTCATGCACGTCGTCCCTTTCGTCTACCTCTGCCGCGTTCCCTCCCCACCCATCCCTGCGTACGCTGTCATCGCCGCGTTTTAGGGGGTTTTCCACACAGATAATGAGGCAATTTCTAGACTAAGTGAGGAGAAGAAAAAAGAAGTACATGTCACTCATGCATTAGACTAGCCAAACAGTGAAAATGATACGAAAACGTAAGAAATGCATTTCATTCGTTCGTTAGCCTCTGGATAGTACGTAGAAAGGATGAGAAGACACAACAAGTTAGGGGTTTCCACACAGATAATAAAGAGTTTTCTATACGTCATTCCACCCCCTCCCCCCTCTCCCCCTGTCCACGATGTCGTGGCCGCGTTTTTTCCCCCCCAATTGTTTAGGGAAGCGCATGAAGGAGATGGAGGAGGAGGAAAAGAAGAAGGGCGGAGGGGGACGGGGGGGGGGCGATGGCGGTAAGCACAAGCCCTTTCATTATTACGGGGGAACATAGTAATCAGGACCAAACATCGTTAGTAAAAACATTGGAATATACCAGGTATAGATTTTTGTGTAGACCGTGAGTCCTGATTACTATAGTCCTCCGTAAATAGCTAACCAATAGTCGCCGGCTATAAGTTGCCGACTATAAGTGGCAGACTATAAATAGTTACTGGTTTGCTAGGTATTTCAGCTTGTGCTCACAAAGCCCCGTTAACCCCTTTTTCCGCAGCAAAAACTATCCTACACTGATTCCAAGCAGTTTGTCCCTTCTAAAGGGATGCAGTTAACCCTCTTTAGCACCCACTCGGAAACCGCCAAAAAAAAAAAAAATCAACCCACGACCATGTCGAAAAGAGCCCGGACTCTTTTGGGCCCACCACAGCAGACAGACAGTGCATCACTTTTCAAAGCTTTTGGCGTGGTCAATGTGGTAAACGGGGGCGTTCAAAGTCCACTCAAAGAGCATGCCTCTAAAACCAAGTAATACTACATAAATTTTGGGCCCATTTCGTGGGCCCCTGTTAGCGTTCTAGTGCTAAGAGGGTCTATCAAGGCTGTGAGTAGGCGGACTGTATCTCGCTACGAACTACGATAGAGTTAGCGTTTTTTGGCCATTTGCTTTCTGAATGACGGGGCTCCTTATATATATAAAATCCCAAAATCGTCGGAATTTTTTTCTTCTTTTTTTTTTTCAATTTTTTTTTTTTTTTTTTAAACCAAGTCCATGGG
>JAYJMJ010267136.1:0-13467 GCA_036873875.1 Laminaria ephemera | reverse complement strand
GGGAGGCGTTCCACTAGCGGAGCGCGACCGGTAGGGAGGTCGACCGCGTTTCGGATGTGTGGGTGGGGGAGGCGTAATTAAGCGGGAAAAGGGATGAGGCGACCCCTCGCCCCCTGTTCCCTCTCTTCCCCCCGCCTATTTTATGTAGGGGCAGGGAAGGCGTACGCACGCAGGGGGGGACGGGGCCATGGCAGCCCCCCCCCGCCACCACCACCACCATTTCGGCTTCTTCAATTAATGTCAAGCATTTTTCGTGGAAGTGGACCACCAAGTTACGTTTTCAAACATATTCCAAGCGGTCAGAGACGCCAGAACGTGGAAGCCGGGAGTGACCCGACAACGTTTCGATGGTTTATAATCGCTCACTGTAGTCCTGTCGGTTTGGGGACGTCGGCTGTGTTCATTCACAGATTTGGACTTACCCACCGGGCTTATATTCGATATCAAACACAGAAGCAACAGCATACAAAGCATTCGCCGCCAGATGCAAAACGCTACTCTCTCACCCACCGGTCATCGTACGACATCTAGCAGGTAGGTGTGTTTGGGGGTATCATTGGAATTTTTAAATACCCATAGCTGGAGAGGTCACAATATCGGGCATCCACGATAGTCACCAACCGCATACTACACCTTGACTTGAACAGCACAACGCCGAGCGTCGTTCCTGGACTGGACTTCGGCTGGCTTGCTGCACATACAGGAAGCACGAAGGGGTATACACGTCCATTACAGCTCTCTCAGTAGGCATTGATTCCGGAGATGGTAGCTCGCTTTGAGGTCCACAATAGTAGGTGTGTGTGGTTGTTGTTTGCTTCTGTCCCCTTCAATTTAATTATTTTTTTATGTGCACGGAGGTGTAAAATATGGACGAAACATCTATGTAAACCCGTACCGCAGTTGACTCTGGTTCTACCACGGGAGTCACCGACCACTATTCTTCACGAGGCCTTACACACCTCCTAGCACGCGCAATCGGAATATCACACGCAGCTTGCAAGGTTGAGTTTGCCTAAATTTTCGATCTCACTGCTGAAGTGTCATGGTAATACCAGGTATGATTTCAAGAATAATCCCGAAAGTACTTCTTTTTTCGACTCTGGCATCCATTGCTCATAGTGTTTCGATTCCGGATCTGGAAATCCAATCTGTTGGAAATCCGATCGGAAATCGGAATCGAACACAAACAGTGTCAGAAATTCAGATTTGAATCCTTTCTTTGCAACGGGGAGGGGATGTCGCTCTCGTGTCTGCCCCCCCGCCCCCCATGAGATCGTTAAGGCTAACAGTTCCAGATGGTTTATTCGACATGTCACAGAAACCGAAAATTGTAGATTTAGGTTGTATATGGACGAGACGGTAACGACGATAAAACCCCGACCGGACGGGACTCTATATCAACCGTGATTTACTGTCCATTCGCACACACAACTGCTTGGTACGTATCTGCCTTTGGAGTCAAGATATTTTACGGTAACTATTGGCCATCCGTTCAGGTCACGAAACACCCTCCTGGCGGAAACGTCCACCCCCGCCGTCGAAACCAAAAGCACTTACATTCGGTCACGTCAAAACCACGTTCCCAAACACAAATTGCAACCCTTTTCCGCCGCGAACTACTGTTACCACCTAATACCTAGCAAACGTGAACGCTCAACTCCATGGACCGCATATCGACGATGTCGGGGTTCATCGCAAGTGGAAGGTCGAACCTTGCAGTGAGAATGATTAAACCTTGAATGGGTAAAGCCAAAATGACGCAGTGTTGTTGGCGGGGCTCCACTGAACACGTAACGGACATACCCAGGAGGCGCCGCCCATTTGGCGTGCTCAGAGCTGCAGACGTGTGGAGGTATTGCAAGGTACTAGTGAGGTCTAAGACGAGTGCATAATAGTGTGATTACAGCAAATAGAAGAAGAACGTCGATAATGGTGGCAAGAACGGAAATGTTGTTGTCTTCAGGGATGAAAGACACTAAACTCTCAGCGCAACCCCATACAAGTTGTAACTAGCAGAGACGCCAAGAAATGCTACCGCTAGCTGCTGGAAGACTGCGAAAGTACAGGCCCAGCTAAGTCAGTGTAGGAGGAGTCGGTTTGATATAAATGCGCTTCCTATTCTTATACGTTGTGACTCCGAGCAAACGTGGGGCGTCAGGGTGTCTCCGGAAAAATTTCCCTGACCTGGCTCAATATTGGCTACATTCACCGGTACAGGTCAGTAAAGTACATGTACGTGACTTGCCCTTTCGCCGGTACCTCGATGCTATGGGTTACCACCTACTACGACTTCTGCAAGTATATACCTCAATATTCGAAGAATGATGACACGGTGAGATACAAGCAATGACCAATACTTATTCTGGGGTCATTGGTCATTAACTCATCTAGAGGAGCTCCCCACTTCTGGCATAGGTTGTGAGGGTTCATTTGGACATGAGTTATAATCTTGAGGCGAACACATCAACACAGCATTTTGTCGGAGCACCCACGTCGTAAACATGTTAAGGCCTGGGATAGGGGCTATACTCTAATGTCGCGATCGAACGTCTCCAGGGAATACAAAAGCGTAGGCACAACCTGTCACCGTTCACTTGCAAAGGGGTCCAAACACGACTTGAAGTGCCTTTTCGGCTAGCTTTGGAGTTTGTACGACCACATTTCATTATTCCGTCCATTCCCATAGCAGAGTAGATACCCCGTCTCTTGAGGTAGCCGTGAAAGCCGTGATCCCGGCGGTGTGTGTGCTGCTGGCCATGGAGTCACCGCGGTTGACAGTTTCTACAGCCAGTGGCCTTCTACTATTAAGCAGATTACCGGAGCGTTAAAGACACCCGTCGTATACAACAGAGGGGCAACCTAACCGTGGCATGCGTTTCAAGAACAACCGACGAAGTCAGAGGGGGACGCACGAAATATGGTGGTGGGTGGTGCGTCTCAACTTCAACGTAATGATCTGTTCGGTACGCAAAAAGAATGTCGATACTCGTACTACAGATGGCTCTTCCTACAGTAGACGTTCGACAAGTCCATCATTCATTTACTGTTTTATGATATTGTTTTCTCAGTTTTGGAATACAGCGAACATTAATTGATGAAAAACGTTACGGCCGCACCCTATCTGCTCCATATCAGCATATCTTAGCCCCGGCAAATAATAGAGTGGCAAAGCAGAGTAGATTTCATGCAATTGTCACTGCTGCATTGTGCATATTACTGGGAGAACATTGTTCACCTGACCTCCGAGCTGCTGCGTCACATCCGATACTATACAAGGTGCTGGAGATTTGATTGTACGCATGATGCAACTATATGTTTTTTCTTGGGTAGCGGTTTGAGATTGTGGGACATCGTGGGAAGCTGGAATCCTCAAGTTGGGGGCCGGAGTAAATAAACTACAACGTGACTTACTCTTTATTCCAACTCAAATTTTGCAAAGTTGGTTTTTACATGACGGGGCTCCATTACCCATTCTCGTCCAAATACCATTTTTGTTGTCCGACCATAGTCGTTCTATACGAAGGCCGTTGGATTTTTCATCGGATTAGAGTTTGGTAACCTTCCAATTTGTGTGCTTTGAGAGTAGCAATGAGCTATGATTGGGAGTCACCTATAAACCTATACATTAGAGGAGCAACCTTACCGTGGCATGCCTATCAAGAACAAACCGACGAATTCTGCATTGGACCCAGGAAATGTGGTGGTGGGTGTGTCTCAACTTGAACGTAATGATTTGTTCGGTACGCCAAAAGAATTACGATACTCGTATTACGATACTCGTATACTAGACGCTCGACAAGACCATTATTCATTTCTTGGTTTTTGACATTATGTTTTCAGTTTTAAGATACAACTGACATTAATTGGTGGAAAACGTAACGGCAACACCATATCTGCTACATTTGAGCATATCTTAGCCCCGGCAAAGAATAGAGTGGAAAAGCAGAGTAGATTGCATGCCATTGTCAACGCATTGTGCATATTACTGGGAGAACATCATTAACCTGACCGCCGAGCTGTGTCACAACCGGTACTATTCACTGTGCAGGAAATTTGACAGTACGCATGATCCAACTATATGTTGTGTCTTGGGTAGCGTGTTGAGATTGCGGGACGTCATGGGTTGTTGGAATCCTCAAGTTGGGGGCCGGAGGAAGTAACCACCACGTGACTCACACTGATTCAGACTCAAATTTCGCTATGTCGGTTTTTGCATGACGGGGCTCCATTACCCATTCTCGTCCAAATACCATTTTTGTTGTCCGACCTTATTTGTTTTGTACCAAGGCCGTTGGATTGTTCATCAGTTTATACTTTGGTAACATCTCAATTTGTGTGTGTTTGAGTGTAGTATTGAGCTATGATAGAAGTCACCTATACACCTATACAACGGAGGGGCAACCTTACCGTGGCATGCTTTTCAAGAACAACCGACGAATTCACCAGGGGACGCACAAAATATGGTGGGTGCGTTTCAACTTCAACGTAATGATTTGTTCGGTACGCCAGAAGAATGACGATACTCGTACTATAGATGGCTCTTCCTAGACGCTCGACGAGACCATCATTCATGGATTGGATTAGGATAATACGTTTTCAGGTTTAGAATACAATGAACATTAATTGGTGGAAAAACGTAACGGCAACATCATATCTGCTCCATATCTGCATATCTTAGACCCGGCAAAGAATAGAGTGGCAAAGCATAGTAGATTTCGTGCAATTGTTACTGCATTGTGCATATTACTGGGAGAACATTATTCACCTGACCGCCGAGCTGCGTCTCAACCGATACTATTCACGGTGCAGGAAATAAAACTGTACGCATGATGCAACCATATGTTGTGTCCTGGGTAGCGGTTTGAGATTGTGGGACGTCGTAGGATGCTGAAATCCTCAAGTTGGGAGCCGAAGTAAGTAACTACCACGTTACTTAGTTTTTATTTAAACTCGCCACACGCTGAGCCGCAAAACGCGTCAGTCCGATCAAAAATAACGCACAATTCCAAAGCCATACAGAACAAACCAACCTGTACCCTATAGCCAACACGTACTACATTTGACGATTTGTAGTCAATCAACTTGGACGACGCGTCCAGGTCTAAAAATACGTGTGGGGCTGAACGATTCGGGCCCTATAATATATTTACACTGTTTACTTACTTGTCGTGGTTTGTGACCAACGAGTTGATACCCCTCTATGGGGCATAATATGCACGGACGTTGTATAGCCTGGATGTCGATGTGTAGAAAAAACGGTAAAATTGTATAACGCGCACATATAACATTTCTTTGCACTACGTCGACCCACCTCCTCAGTATTCCCGGTGATGTTTCCGGCAGCTACAAACCATGGACGGTTAGCTCATGTCACCGGGATCGTAGGGGTCTAAATTGATGCGGAGCCTTCCAGTAAATACGTGACGCACAGCACGACTAGCCAATCCCCTTCCTTTTGGAGATCTCAAACGATTGGCCTTCTCGTGTTGTTCCACCGCAGTGTTCGATCGTTCGTGGGTGAAATTTTAACGTAGGCGGTATGTAGGTAGGCAGCGATGACGGGAATGAAGAAAATTTGAGGGGAGGGGGGGTAGCGATAGCTTGATGTAAAGAAAAAATAGTTATGTATTGTGACGTGCAACAACCGTGTAGTAATCCTGGCTTACGGTGGACGCGCTCGAATTTCGCGTCCCAACTACTTGTATACTACATGACATAGTCGACCCGTAATACTACAAAAGCGTCCCTCCTCTTCAGGTAGTTCTTGGTTTGCACCAGTGTCCGACGGAATAGGCTAAGGTACGGTAGCAAGAGGAAATTAACCAGGGACAGGTTATAGTCTAGCCTTACAGTACACTCTGTCTGATTATCTTCCCGTTGTCCAGACTATGAACAAAAGTGCAGTAGAACGGGTATTCTTGCCGACGTGATAGACGATACGACGTAGAACACGTTTGTTTGTTGTTGAAGAAATATGAGCAAGTTGGGGGTTCGGGGCCGGGGGTATGGTCTCGAACAATCTAGGAGAGCAAAGCCCTTTCACAACTGCAAGCAAACGGATTGCCGCAATAGAATCCCTAATGCAGTCTCCAGGAATGGTGAGTGGACTTCCAAAGTGATCAGCTAGCAGCCACCTAAGTACGGACATATCATCTCCATATATGCGATGATAACAAAGAGAAAAATTGACTACCATCCAATTATAAATATGCTGACAAATGGTCTAAATACGCCTAAATTTGAACGAAACCGTAATACTACAAAGAATGAAAAATGTACCTCGTGCACGTGTAATTCGGGGCACACCGGCTAGAAATGATGAATATATACCCTCTGCAATAGAGAAAAGAATGCACGTACCGGAGTGGAGAAGTCCTGACACATGTCTCGTCGGCTTGACACAAAGACGGAAGGAGAGCTAAAAAGTACTGAAATCAACTATCAATGCAGGTGAGTGTGTCGTCAGCGGAGTCGAGTACATGCATGCGAGGGGGACACACATTAGCCAGACCGGGCGTGGTTGGCACCGGCACGGCACAATAAGAGTTCAAGGTTTGCACGACAGAAGCGCAATATACGGCATCATGTACAATCGATGCATGCCGCGAGGTACACCAACAGCTCTGGACGGAAAACGCAAGTGGCATGCATCCCGTTGACAGAGAAAATATAATAATACGAAGTAGTTGAATTCAGTTGATGGAAAAACACATCGGGTGGAGTTGGGGCGGGGGGTTGGCAAGTTTGGATATCCTCACAATGATGTTTCGCTGTGTGTTTGATTCTTACGGTTCGTTTCGATTCTGTTTTGTTCGGCGCAGAGTTTCCTAACCGCACCGTAACGTGTGTATTATCTTTACAAACCACCACGAAACCATCGAACTGCCAAAACGCAATCGCCAGCAATCGCGCCGAATCAAGTGGAAAATCAAACTCAAACTCACGCTGAACAGCACAGTAATGAAAACTGACCCGCACCAAACAGCACCAGATCGTACGACTCCAGAAACTTATCACCGCACCGAACTGCACCGTCATATGTTGATCATTTTAACCCCACTGCTGTACGGTTCCTCACCCTCTCAACCGTCACAGAACATGCACAATTCCCATACGCGCGTTTAGGACAGGTGAAAGGGCCAACACGCCACCAATTCTATCTGGTGAAACCTCGTGAAAAACCGAAGAAACATGACGAGCTGTTAGAGTGGCGAGCTCTATGCGCGATTGAAATGCAGGCATATACTTTAGGGGGTAAAGTGTGGGCACCAGTCATCACGGCTCACCCAGAAAGCTAGAACGTACCACTTACGTTCTGATACAAACATATGTCAAAACGGAGTCCAACCAACAGGTCGGATCAAAGGCAAATTTGCATGGACGGTACACAATTGCGGCACGTCTTCATCAGATTTTCACGGCAAATGTTGGAATATCTGAGATTGGACGTCCGAAAACATAACTTCGCAAGAACCGGGGGTTAAAATGAAACAAACAGGGATGGAACTAACCTAATGCAGCCCCGGGGTTTCAACTGTTTTGTGTTCTCTACTGTTCTATACTACCCGTGTACATTTGACCGAACACGGTTACAGTAGGGGGGGGGCACTTTCACAGGTTACGCAAGTGGCCCCTCTTAAAATTGGTAATTACAGGCTTTTGGGCCCTTCGGCTTGGTGACATGCTCCTCCGCCAAGGAACAGTTCGTCGCGCTGCCTCAGAAACACAAAATAAAAGTAGTGCGTTCTTGAGCGAGGTAACGAGCCACTCGCGCGAGTACCCAATCTTCAGTAGAAAAATGGGGCTCGCCCGCCTACCGGAGCCATGGCCACCGGGTATATCTTGGTAGCAAATCCGAGTTTCACTTTTTGGCAGATCCAGTACGTAGGAGATCGTTTGACGTGTGGTACGATAGAGGTAGCATTCTTTGGCCCTTTTGTTTGTGAACGATTGGGCTACTTACCCCAAACCCATCAGAATGTGTGTTCTTGTTTTTCAATCTGAGTTTATTGCATACATACGTAGGCCATGGGTTTGTTCATGCGGTTGTACTTTCGGTTTACTCAAAAAATCGCTTGTGGGTGAGGTTCAGAGCTCCCCAAGTAAGGAGCCTCATATAGCAAATGGCGCATCTCTATCGTATCAATTGTCATTTCGAGATTGTTCATGGCTGGTTATACTTTCACCGCCGCGGACTTAAAATAGCGCACTCAGGTTGACGACAGATGACAACGTGGTACTGCACGACTTCTTAGTGACAGCCGCACAATGTTCACTATGCAGTTGTTGATTTTCCCACGTGTGAATGGGATGAATTCTCTTCAAACCGACTCACCACTACATGCACTATACCTTTGTTCTTGACACTGTTTCTACACGATATAGAGGCCCTACCATATCAGATGCATGAGACTTAAGTGTTAAGTCAATTTCTACAGTTGCTCACGTTGATTTCTGAGTATGGGGACATTATATATTTCTTACAGGGTACATATATTATGTCGGTATTAGGTACTGCAAGTGCCGGGCTGTCCGCAGTGCTATATATGGGGGGAGGGGGGGGTGATACTGAGTGTGCAGGTTTTTTCAGGCTGTTTTTACGACGGTTAATACTACGAGCATGTTCCGGGCAATACGCAGTGTCTTCAATGTTCAATACACCGAGTAATGGGCTAGCTAGTTGAAGTGTTGTCAACCTTTGATTCTTCTAGTGCTGTGTTTTGTCTTCGTATTTTGAAGGATTGACGCTACGAGTCCTGGTGACTAAACTACAAGGTAAGCAAGTAGTTCTAAGCTATTGATACTGCAAGCATGGGGACATTCTCAATTTGTTGACGACCCTGTATTTACACAAATGCGAAAAAAGCGAGTACCCCATACGTGGAACGTTCGAATACGGTATGTGCGATAACGTATGTACAGTGTGTTTATGAATCTCCAAAGAGTCTTCCCATTTCGGCCCGTGTAGGCATCAAGTACATACAATGTTTATACACGTGAGCATGTTTTTCATCGACTCGGCACAATCTGCTTTTAGTTATGCTTTTGGAGTATGTTGGTATGTATAGTCGAACAGCTTGAGACGAAAGGAGAAAGGCAACGGCTTACTCACGTATTGACAAAAACGCTCGAAGCCGCTGAAGATGTTCTACATCCCTTGGCGCCTAAGAGCAGCAACAGTACCGCAACAGCCGCTGTCGCCGTGGCAAGGGCGGTTCGTTGGGTACTTCTCATAGTGTCTCTGTACGTTCGACCCTTCCTGAAACATCTACCAATAAGCACACTTCGAGAGACTGCCAATAAGAAACGAAGCAAAGATAAACGGTCGCCAACTGGCAAACCGAGATCTGATATCAGCATGCATACGAAGAGGCTGAAGGGAATACCGTAAGAGTACGCGAGATAACCCACCTCTCGTTGAACGAAATCCAAGCTGGTTTTTATAAACAACGGGGGCTTTGCAAACGCAAAGTGACGCGTCCATTGAAAGATACGGAGGGATTCTTCCACACACCGCCATTCTGGGTTTTTTCCCCCCCTAGGGTTTAAGGGGATGGGGGCTGATACTCACCGCAGGAAGCGTGTTATATTGCATGCTATACGGTAGTTAGTCAAACAACACTTCGACCAATATCCGAGGAAATGTCGGAACAGATATGAGTCCATGGTCCAATGGGGTATGAGAAGACGATAGCACAAACACGGGTTAGAGGTGTCGCACGGATACTGTATATCGCTTACCGGTTTAGGGCAGGACATACATTACCTACTGTCAGGATAATAGAACATGTGTATACGGTCAGTTCAGCCAAAAGTCAGGACTAGACGAATGATAATCACGATAAACTAAACTAGACATTTCTACATCACACCAACATAAACTACTGTATAAAAATATCAAATGTACACGCGCCCTGTAAACCAGGTATGTATCACGCAGCTCTCTCCGACTCGGTGGCCCCTGGCCAATGAGTGTGGTTTCGTTTTCTCCTTTTTGGTGTACATTGTGCAACTAAGTACGGTTACACCATCCGAGCAACTACTTTAGCAGTGCGATGGATGGAGTGCAAGGAAGTCAGACGCTATGCACGAGAATACACGACAATCGATCGGCACATTGCTAGCCTAAAATGACATAAAATGACACCTGAATATCAAACAACACATGGTCAATACATAGAAGCAGCAGCAGCTTGTGCAATGCAGTACAATAGCCACATACTCTAAACAACTGGCTGTGCGGTCGAAGCCTAGTATAGAGTAGCCATCCACTAGTGGAAACAACACCTGCATCGACCGAAGACGGTATCATTGTGCCAGGGCAAAACATGATTGATACGTATATCTGGTACCACAGCTATGGGTATATCACACTATATGCACGGGTGATTGATCATTCTGAGGCGGGAGGACTCAATTTAAAGTATACGTTGTCATGACGTGCAGAGAGAGGGCGAGACCCTTTGGCCACAGACGCTTGGTGAACGGGATCCTACTATGCTGTTGTAGGCGTTAAACACCTGAACGTTCAGGGTCATTGCTGTAGACCGCAGGAATAGAGTTAACCCTTAACCTTCAAACAATCCCAACCCGATCAACCAATCGATGTTTAGGGCTAGTCCCCTTCGTTTCGTACGCACAGTGCGTCAACCTAACGAAAGTGTCGAGAAGGCGATATATTGTCTAGTTCTTGGCGACGCCCACCTCAGGACATATATAGTACTGCAACAGTGGTAGACGTCCTTTCATAGCGCCCGTATGCGTAAGACGGTATCACCAATGCTAGAAGGGGCAACAGGCGATACTCTGCACAGCAGTGCCATTACTACTGCGCGTTCGTAACACCGACAATCAACCCAGTAGGAATGTTTTGTCCGAAGTCACAAGCAGGCCATATACTCGGAGCGGACAACAGACACTAACTACTACTTCGTATACAGATTCTATGGAGAGACCACTACTGCATGTAGATTCTAACTTGTTGTATGTAACTCTCTCCACAGGCAAAAGCGTAGAGTGTAATGAGCACACCTGGAGCTACAGTAAATGTGGCCTGGACAATCAGGAATTCCAGTGTGATGGGTACGGAAGGTCGTGAGGCTTGTCAAGGTTTGCGTTGTCATATTGCCACTTACTTTGCGTTTTTGTTCCCCTATAGATTACTGCGGCGGAACTCAGCTGAACGCGAAATTAGCCGCGTTTGTTTGCGTTTGGCCGTGCCTAACATGCAAATCCTCGTGCACCCCATATTGGCCGGTATGCCAAACGATAAACAAATTTGATTCGCTGTTATCGGATCGGAACGACACGAAACTCGCCGAGACCAATTGGAACAGTAAAGGCACAACATATCCAAACAGCACAATGCTAAACTCTAGGCCGCATTGGGGATGACGTGCAAACGAAAACCCGACAAAGTCCCGTGCCCGGAAACCGTCCATACCTTGCCCATCCATGACACAACTGTTGCAAACGCATGGTGTCCTGGCGGTCTACTAGGTCCAGCCCTGCTCTGCCTCGAAAGTCCCGGACATGAATTTATGCTCTAGGCTGAGGAGACATTAACTTTCAGCAAATGAATAAGTACATGCAGTAGTGGTCTATTTCGGAGGTAGAATAGTGTCGATTTCTCCTTTCTATCCGTAGCGCCTGCGAAATCGCATGGAACGCGGTGCAGAACATACTCTGTTTGACTTGATAGTAATGCGTTCGGAAACCGGAGAGCATTAGTGCCCGTGTGTAGCTTGACCGGTTATTGTGCGGGTCTATTGGCTGGCATTTGGCGGTCGGGTAAAGGGACGACTACTGTATAACTGCATACCACAGCATAGTATGTGTCACCACGCAGTTTTTGTTTACCATAGCACTACTACATCGTCTACGGGCCGAAGTAGAGAACATTATCTAAACATCGGTTGCTTGTTCCGGGGTTGGGGTTGGGGTGAGTGTTAGGATTCTTCAAATTTTGGATCGTAAACAGCGGTCACCTTTCACTGTAGAGCCAACAAGTGGCAAGGTGCCGTCTGTGGTCGCCAACTGCTTGTAGCCAATGGGGTTCGCTCTATCACTGCATGCGAAGATTTCTCATCAACGTGCGATCCACTTATCTCCCAGCAGAAAATTGGAGATCACTCGTGTATGATGAGCTTTATAATATAGTACCGATACCAGGAACTTTGATCACTCAGGTGTTGGTGTAGGTTCAGGCTGGTAGTCGTTATCCAAGGGTAACTTACTCGGTCGATTCCAGAGTAAAGTCTCGTCGCCTTGCTCCTGGCTTTTCACTCTCATAAGCGACAACACAAGCAGTTGTTCTGTCGATGTGTGAATGCTGCACACCTCACCGATTAGTGCTTCTGCTACGATATACCTTGCACGCATCAACCAGAGTTCAATAATGTGTTTGTTGTTGCGTGTTCTCCTAGACTAGTTTACCCGACCAACGCTAGTGGAGTTTCTCACCTCGCCTCTGCCTTGCCCACTTGGTAGCGTACGACCCTACATCTCCGGTAGTTGTTCAAGCGATATGTGACTGCTGCACACCTTACGTCGTGCTGCTGTTCTTCCCGCTGCTTTGAGGTATTTTTCCGATCGACCATATTTTGTTGTTGCGCAGTAGCTGGCGATACGTTTGGACAGCTCTAAGCCACTCCATTGGAGTGCGGCCTCGACGCCTACAGTCTGGTTTCCCGAGGTCTGGCCAACGGCAGCACATCTAGCTTTTCAGAAAACGTTGCTGATGTGCACCGATTCCCAGAACGTGGCTCACGGCGAATAGGCGCAACGACACCCCTCTCAGTCACTCACTTGCCACCGCGTTGGAATGGTCTGTGCGGTTTGTGCCGAATGTTTTAATTGTGTTAATCGATTTTTTTTTGTACCCCCCCCCCCCAGTCGTGACAAAAACGAAAGGGTTTGACGCTTCTGAGGCTCGTCGCATTAGGAGCTTTATATGTCGCACCCACAACTGATGTGGAGACGTTGCTTGAAAGTGCAACCCAATCGACAATCCTATATCCTAGGTATACAAGGAATACACTTGTGAAACATAAACGTTGTTCGAACGAGATTATGTAGTTCCTTAGTTATAGAGCGGTACCAGTCAGAATCTGGTCGGTGGGCGTAGTTCACTCTTCTGGGCTGAAAATATGTATACATTAGGAAATCAAGCAAATAAGAAACAATCCAAATTTTTGCATCCAGAGTTGTACGAAGTTTTCCGTTTGGTCACTATCTGGTGGAGTCTTTAATGGTCAACGAATCTGTTTCTGCTCTTTGTTTCGCGTAAAATCTGCTCAGTATATAACCAAAACGTCGAATTCTACAAGCTTCGTGTTTTCGCTTATCTGCTTTTTGTTTTTATAAAAAAAATTAAAAAAACACAACGGCTCTGAGATCTAGGATTTCGTCGAAACTCATCTTTGCAAGCTGTGTGTGATACTCCGATCGCGCGTGTTACGGGTTGTG
>JAYJMJ010267119.1:0-13469 GCA_036873875.1 Laminaria ephemera | reverse complement strand
ACACGCGCGACCGGAGTATCACACACAGCTTGCAAAGATGAGTTTCGACGAAATCCTAGATCTCACAGCTGTACTGTGCATTTAATTTTTTTATAATAACGGTAACCGTGCCTCTATTCAACCTCAAACCCGGTACGGAACAGTACGGCAATGCATATCGTTGTCGCTGTATTATACGACGTAGCAACAAATATATCAAGTCCGGGAGCCGATATACTGAAGTTAGTGTAGAACGCACCCTCTCCCATATATAAACGCCAGCATGGCTCTGTTTTACTTTTCTGATTGCATGACTCGTCTCGTTCATGTACTTGGTCCGCTGCCATAGTTTCAGCTAAAAATAATATTTTACTCGAATTTGTTTCGGGCAAAAAGTCGGCCAAACTTTCGCATACCGTGCACGGGATGAACTGCTGCGCACAGCCTATACGTAAACTTGTCTCTTGGTAAACCGCGTACCTAGTGCCAACGATGACGCCTTGTTCTACTCGTACTGGTTCGTCTCGGCCGGGGTCCTTTCTGCTAGCGGTAGCTGCGATAATGATTGAATGTCGTTCCCCTTGTGTTGCTGGTCCATCCGAGGAGAGGCAGCCACCAGCTCCCTCGGGCCTAGCACCGTCGTAGCTTCATATATTTTCCCTCTGGGGACTATACACTTCGCGGAGAGACGAGCCGCGATGAACACCGCGAAGGCGGCAAAGAAGACCAAACCCACTCCTGCTTTGCTACCACTGTTGTTGTCACGTGATTCCACAACAGGTGCCGCCAATGGAATCGCTTCTTGGACTTCGGACATCATAGCACCACCTGTCTGTCGGGTCGGTCCCACTACGAGATGTAAGTGCTCCCGGAACACAGGCTAGGGAGGGGGTGGGCGCTACACAATTTCGTAGACTTAAGGAGTTCGAAAGCAACTAACTCTCAGTGTCAAAGCGTCGAAGCCGCGTTTTGCCACGTTTTATGTCTGTGCGGGTTTGGGTTGTGGAAGGCTGGTGTATTTATGTGTAGGTCTAAGTGTCTGGACTATCCCCGTAGCGTAATGTTTTATCCCGCTAGGAATGGAATGAGTGTTTTCACTTTTTTTCTTTTTTTTTTTTGCTCAGCCCATCAATTATCTTCGCACTTTTTTATCTCTCCGTGTCCCTCCCTAGTCGTAACTCTGATCCGGGGTCAATTAGCAGGCTCTTCTCCCCCCTCCCCAATACGGTATGCGCCTTAATTTTTATCGCCAGAAGAATTCAGCACTTCCTTCCCTCGTCGATCGTCTACAGCAGTTTATATCCGGCACTAGTTCAAGTATTTCGTCCCCCACAACGCCGTTAGAGCTCTTAGGGGTCTTTCTCATCGAGACAAAATTTGTCGATTTTTTCCATGATTTGAACTGTTTTCTTTGCTTCCAAATATATGCCAAATTTAAAACGTTTAGCCCCCGAAATCGTGCCATTAAAATTGCCTCCAAAATTGTGTAGTTAGAATTTCCCCCGTAATCGTGCCATTAGAATTGCCGCCAAAACCGTGCCATTAAAATTGCCCTCAAAACCGTGCTATTAAATTTGCCCCTACAGTAAATTCGTGCTCTGTAAAATGCTCCCCAAATCGTGCTATTATTATTGCATCCAAACTCATGCATCCAAAACGTGCTACCAGGGTATTAAAAACGGCCCGAAAATCTTACTAATATATTTGAAAATACTCTATAATTGTTCGGATTATATCCGTCCAGACGCAAGGTTTACACACGTTGTAACGGCATACTAATGCCCCCACCCAGTATTGATAGGGCTGCCTAGAGCGCAACTTATGATGCACCCACAAATTATTAGCACGCTATAGCGCACCGTCTCATTATTTTGGCCGGGTGCTGCGCGTGAGATGTCCATTTATGTATTATCTACAAGGGGATTCGCTCGGGGGGCGGCATTCGCCGCCCGCAACGCTCGCTCAGGAAGGAAAATTAGAACAAATATATTTGAAGCGGACAGAGTGTCCGGTGGTTGATTATATGTGCAAACTGGCATCTTGTGAATGCCAAGAGCCCCGCCGCCACCCCCCCCCCCCTTCGGAGGCCACCCTCAGCAGTTCTCTGGCCTCTCACGCTACACTCAGATCGTTATTGCCGACGGTGAAAACGTACGTATGATAATGAAGAAGCAGTTCAAGAGCAATACACACAGCAGCAGTAGTAGCGTGGAACATCTGGTTGAAGAGTCAGCAAAGAGACGGCCGTTTTTGGTGACGTCAGTCACACAGATGTTCCGGACTAAAAATAGTATATGACGTCTAGACGGCGGTCTGTCACAGGGCTGAGTGCCAGCGGTACATGGAAAATATCCGAATTAGTTGGTGATCTTTGTCCCACGAACAGGTAGTATGATATGTATGGCTGAAGGTGGAACAATAACATAAAAGGATCAGTTCGCACGTTTCGAGCGAGAGCTCCAGCCGCACAGCATCAACGGCCCTCGACCGCGGCAGCGACCACTCTCAGAGCAATGGGGTATACAGCCTCGAAGGTTTGGTGCCATCTCGAGCTCTGTGAGGCGTCGGCGGCCGATGGTGCTGTGTTCAGAAATGGCTCATGTCTGCCGGTGACCTGAATAAAAAATAAAAAAAACCAGAAAGCGGTAAAAACAAAAAAGCCCGTCGGTAATTAAGTTAGATGTTAAGAAACATCGTAAAAATGACGAAAACAAAAGTCCTGGAAGGTTTCCCAAATGCTTATCGGCAAAGAGGAGGAAAATACCTCAACACGGATCGACCTGGAAAATCGTTTTCCTGTCGGCAATAAAGAGCTGAGGATGGCCGAGAGGGTGGAAAATATGCCGAGGGCCACCTCCGGATGTGCTGGGATTAGAGTAAAGAGTCTATTGTAGAGTGAGTGGCAGATATCGAACGAAAACCGAGTTCCGTTGGATCGTACATACGATAATCGTTCACGTCAGTGCAACATTATATCCAACAAAACATAAACGGGACGCAAAGGGGTGGACGGCGAAACGCGTCTGTGTTTATCAGAGGTGTGTATGACCGCAGAGGGACATGGAAATCGCTCTTGGGTACAACCGAAAATTGCCGAATTTCGAAACCGCTGTTGCCAACCGGAACCTCGGAAACTTCACAATATGCGACAAAGTAGAACATAGAATATAGATACATGTGGTTTCCTGCCGGCAAATAACTTGGAAATTAAAGAGTTTCGTTCCTAAAACAAAACACCCCCAAATTAGACCAGATCTTTGATGCAGTTGGTTTTGAAGTTATTCCGCAAATTTTGCTGTTTGTTTTTTTTGTCGTTTTTCCAAAACAGGAGAAAAAAATCTCGATGCACCTGGTCTAACGTATTTTGAAAACTCGCGAGTAGACCGCATGTTGACAAGCAGCCTAGCCACTGCAGAGCAGCCGCAGCACATACATAGGGCCTTCGCGACAGCAGCAGCAGCTCAGACAGCACAAATACGAACCCGGTAGCCATCACACCCCCCGTGCTCAAACCCAGCATGTTGTCCCTACTGCTCATCATCTCGCCACCGCAGCAAACCGGTAGTGCTTGTTGTGTTGTCTTTTTGTGTGCAGTGTTGAGCGTTCTCGCTCGCTCGGTGGTGCTGAGTGCTGATTCGATCTCTTGCGAACTAAACTAACTGCTGCTGCTGTGCTTTGCGGCAGATTTGAATTGCTTTTTGAGAACGCACAACTCACGTCGCTCACGACAAACTCACGACCACGGCAGCTACAGTACCCGGCCCACTACTACTGAATGCCAGCAGCATCGTGTTTCTACTGGTCATGCCGCCGCCGTGCCAGGCCGGTGGGGCATGTCTTGTGTGTGGCGTTTTCGACCACTCGGTGGTTCTGGCAAAAACTGTTTCGAACTCTGTGAAACTCAAGCTTGTGTACTTTGAAGGAAATGACGTTTCATTTTATATAGGCCACCTCGTCGTGCTGATCGAAAATACAGAAGCTATCGCTACCCCCCCTGCTGCAACCCCCAGCATCGTGCTTGCACCATCGATGCCGCGGCCTCACCAAGTAGGTAGGGGTAGTGCTGTCCTGTGTATGGTGCTCTAGGTAACTTAGTGCTTTCTAAACGTTTTTTCGGTACGTGCACAAAGCACAGGTAGGTGTGGTACAGTAGGTTCGGTAGTTCCAGGTACTTTTTACCACCTCTTTCCAATTGCCTTTTTCGATTTTTTTCTTGCAGCTCGCTCGTCGAATACAGGACTAGCCGGATTATTTGTTTGTTTTTTATCAACAGCCCACAAAGCGGGGCATTTTTTTTTTAAAGCTCGAGGATTTACATGCGATTTAATGTGTGATTTTTTTCTGGCCAAAATTTGGGGGAATCACATAGACCGTTGCTAATGGCTAGTCAATCTTTAGCACAAAAAAACAAATTTTGAAGATTCCAGCCAAGTTTTCCCTGGATGATTGTCTATGGGCCCGATTTTTTTTGTTTTGTTTTTGGAGCTTTTCATTTTTCCGGAAAACATGGAGTTCTGGCGCCGATCTTGGGCAACATCTGCTTGGAGAAATTCTCAAGCAGATCTTGGATTAGAAGCGGCAAGATTGCGTGTCCTTCACACACGTCGTTCGACGAAATCAACGACAACAGCGTCGTGAAATCTGAACTTGGCGAGCTCGTTAGGGGCTCCCACCCACCCTTGGTGTGCAGTGCTCACACTACCACCGGTGATGTGTGACGGGTGCCGACCAGGCTGCTGTTAAAAATGCATTTCGCGGCTGCTGTGTGGAAAACCGAGGCCAAAACTCCCGATCGTCTCCCAACGGGAAAAAAATTGAATTTTGGGCGGATTTGACTGAAGATCACAGGACAACTCGGGCAACCTTTCGCACCCTAGAGCTTGGATCAAGATGAACTCTTCGGCGCTGTCACCTACACTCATTTGCCTTTGTCCGCAACGAATAGGACTGGTCGTTGGTTCTCTTTATTTCGAGATCGAAGTTCAATCGCGGTTGTTGGACAACGCTGACCGAGGGTTGATAAAAATTGACGAAAAGGGCCGCTTGACAAAGGAATCCAGAAAAACGATTTTTTATCGTCTTGTCCCCACCGCGATGGTACGGCAAACTCTTCAGCAGAGTACTCAAAATAAACGTCTAGAAACGTTTTTGTTCAACTGTCGCCTTGCCATTAGCAACGGTCTGACTATATTAACTCATGCGTTATTTTTCATATTATCGATCTTCTGCTATTCCAATGTCAGTACGTACGTAGCAGAAACCGGTGAAAGTACAGCAGTAGGCTTTAACCCAGTAAGCTCGCATTTTTTTAATTGTTCGGGCAGGAATTCGTGCTTCCTCCCATATACCTGGTAGACCGTATTGCTGTGACTGGTTTTAGAAAGTGTATCAGTATGTGCTGGAATACAGTGATGTTTTGGAACCTTTTAAACTGGTTGAAGAGTTAAACCTTCAATCTGAAGGGGGGCGTTCGAACTTCAATAAGCGCACCTGTTCTCCTTCATAATTTACCCCCTGATCTTCCTGCAAATAAAATTAGCAGTGTGTGCCTATCAATAAACATCACCATCGCACCCGACTGTTGGTTTCCGGCGGTTTGAGAGATTTAATATTGTACTTGTTAAAAATGACTACCATAAGCAATTGAGCCTACACACCTGGTATTGCGGTCGGTGGGCTTTCACCCGGTTCTATGTGTTTTGTTGCGCGACCACGCTGCTTCCAAATATACGTTTGCACAGTAGATATGAATATCTAATACTGTTGGGATGGTACATGTTTGCACGGTATATCGGCACTTCCACACCTTGTCTGTACATGTTGGAATGACACATGATGCGTTAGACAGTCGCTCGGTACACCGTACGTCACAATGTGCCGATGGTTGAAGGGCAATATTTCGTCGTTGAGGAACCCCCTTTTTAAACGATGCACGCAATGACAAGACCAGACCTGAGGGAAACAGGAATCCGCGCAGGGTGTGTTTTGGATATTTTAGGTAAAGGGCCGAATCACGAAACATCGACAAGACCTAACGCACAGGAATGCTCTCTACGCTCTGTATATATGAGGCTTCCAATCGAGAAGGACATTGCGTTTGGCAAGTCAGGACGGGGCGATATTGGGGCCCTTTGTCTGAAGAGGTCTGGACGCTTTCGAGAAGGTTTAGACGTGAGCTATCGGGGGTGACTCGGAAGGAGCAGCACGCAGCGACATCAGCGCCTACGGTAGCAATAATCGTTTCAAGGAAGACGACAGAGAGGAGAAGAGCGACCACGAACAGTGGGGCAACGACCGGCAGAGGGCGGGCGGGGGCGTGAGATTGACATAAAGAAACAACGCGCCTTGGATGAAGACACCTAAAATTGAAATGGTCGTGATAAGGAAGAGGGTGGAGAGGCGAACCATGAGGCAACGGGTGGGGGGAGGGGTGCGGAAAGAGGATTGACCGCAAGTAGGTGAGGTGAAGAGCGGTCGGGGGTGGGAGGGGGTGGTTATCGATGTATTATGGCGCACGGAAACGGGTGGCGCACAGGCAGGGACGAGGGGAAACAAGACATGGTTAAGCAGCACGGGAAGCAGAGAGGCTCCACCCCCGTCGCCGACCACGGTTCGTTAATGATGTCATTCGTAGTGTCCAACAGAAAGAGTACACGAGCAACATACCGAGCAGGAGCATGATCATGCGCGAAAAATAGCGGGCGTATATTCAAACACGGTAGGAGTGAGCACAGTTTTCAACATTGCAGCGAAGGGCGAGATTTATTGACGTTGTTTTCCAAGGGAATAGAGCCTCTTCATAGCGGCTCGCATACAATACTCCTACGTAGGGTGCCTTTGTTTTTACAACTCAGTCGACAACCAACCAACCAACCAGCCAACCTTTCAACGAGTTCATCTTACACTTTTGGCCACTGCTCTCAACGCACACGGCACCAAAGCCAGTCCCGACAGCTTCTATGCACGCACACATATTACTGAGTCCTTATTGTGCTGGTTTTGCTGTAAGCCGTTTAGTTGTCGTCGAGGCAGATAGATGCGGCAACGAGTGTTTTTACATCCCTTCCTGGGCTGCGTGCTAGTATGGGGCTTCAAAGGTTAAAACATCATAACGGGCATTAGATGTCTATGAATTCAGTTTAACCGAGTAAGCTCAATGTGCCTGCTCATATTTACGTTTAGTTCGTATCGCGGAGACATGCTGCAAAATTGTCATGCCCACCATGCGGATAGGGGACGGAGACGCTCTGCTGAAGATATCGCATTAGCGACACGCGAAACGGAGTACGTAGCTCCGATGTTGGGCCTGTTTGGGTGATCCGGAACGCAGATTGTCCCCCTTCAAGAATATAGCCGAAATTGCCGGGAGCTACTGCATTAGGTATTTTTTTCAGTGGTTTGATCGACGAGACACATGGACAGCAATGATGACCCAGCGCTGGTCTCGTGTGTCCCGCTGCTGCTGCTGTTGCGACGGCTGCTACTGGTTCTGCTGCCGCCGCCGCTGCTGGTGATGCTGGTGATGCTGGTGCTTTTGCTGGTGCTGGTGCTGGTGCTGGTGATAGTGTTGGTGCTGGTGCTGCTGCTGCTGCTGCTGGTGCTGCTGCTGCTGCTGCTGCTACTGTTGTTGCTGCTGCTGCTACGAGTACCGTACGACGACCGAGTGTTGGTTTCTCTGAAAATAGCACGTAAATATCAAACAGCATGGATGTTCATTAGGGTTGGTGTGTTCAGTTGACATGTACCAGGTAATAGGTATGCCGCTGTTCTTTCGTTTGCTGGTCTCCTACTGTGTTGTCCGTGTTCCCTCAGCATCGCAGGCTACACTGCAGCAGGTATTGAGGTCACGCCTTATTACCACCGATCATAGTATACTGTTATAAATTTGTCCAAAATAGCAACGGGCGGCGGCTCGATTTCCCCACAGTGGAAGTTAGAAAAACCAGGTATAACAACAAGAAATAGGTTCAGGCATTGCAAACGAAATAGGAAAGCCGGGCTGAGCCCGTCTTTCATATAATCGTCATTTTGGCAACCGTGCTTACCACTTTCCATTGATCCAGGAAGCGCCCGACGTTCGTATTAAGATCACAATATTGAGTAGTAACTGTGCTTACCACTTTCAATAGATCCTCGTGAAATCGAGCGTGCAAGCATGATTCGATCGCGGCCCAAGTCAAACATAAAAATGTCGAAATCACGTCAATGCAGAATGCACACTTTGGACCCAAATTCCAGGCCCCTTAAATAAGCTGGAATGATGGTTGGTATGAGGTTACGGGGCTATTACTGTTCTAACCACTATGGGGTCCAAGTGAAACGACCAACCAATAGAGGAGTGATCCCGTCGTCTGTCTCGGAAGAGCGAGCAGCAATACCAGTACGCCCACGTTGTGCGCGTGCACTGCGGCTCCTTACATTGCAGTTCGGACACATCCCCTACCCCGGCAGCTCGGGCTGCTTCGTCTTACTGATGCCTAAACCCTCATTGGCATTCGTTATTTTGTCTCTCTGAAGTCAACAGAAAAAAAAGCTAATAGACTACCGTTAACGCCGGTTAAGAAATGCGTGTGCCAGCAATCATGATTGGAACGCTGCCTGGTACAAACATATTGAATACGGCAAATCACGCATAAAATACACTATGTTAGAATGCGGAGTCCCGCCCAAAAGTTGGCAGGGCTCTGAGCATAATTGAACACAGTTTTATCACCAGGTAGAACGCATTGTACCCGGTACACAGTACCAGTAAACTACACTTGAACTTCTAAGACGTTCGCATCCAGGTCGTGTGATCTGCATTATTAACCACTAACGTATGGTATAATATACGGACACAATAAATCCTCACTCAGTTGCCATGTAGTAAGCGCATCATAGTCATCTGCTACCTTGCGGAGCACCAGGATAAGGAGGTCACGAGTTGTTTCCTCCGACATATTGAAGCCCCCGCGCGCAATTAAACCGTTGACCCCCTCCTTCTCCCCGCCGAGCCAAGCCGTCTGCTTGACGTTTGGCTTGACTCGCGGCTTGACCAAAGCCTGCTCGTTTTCGTAGGTTGGCGTTGGGACCGGCAGACCTCCCATCGCCCCACCCACCCATCTCTCCCACAATCTCCCCCGTCTGGGTTGCCGTGCACGATGCTATAGCCGAACAATACCAACGGACACGCTACGGCCTACTTTGATACCGCGATTCTTCCTCCTGCGTAGAGCCAGACCGCGTCCTCTAACAAACGCTGCAGATCTCGTGACTCGAAGCTCAGTTAGGGTAATTATCCATCCCGAATATCCCCCACCTTTTCTGACAGCAGGTTGAACTCTAAAAATGCCCCACAAGCGCCACATTCTTGTAGAAAGTTTCATATATGATATGTATTATTGTTTGTAGAAAATGAGGCCATGTATTGCGTTGGGCTTTTACCCGGCCGGTTCAGTGTACATTGTAGCACGACAACGCTGTTTCGCCATATACGTTTGCACGGAAGTTAACAATGTGTGCTGTTCGAATGGTACCCGTTTGCACGGTGTAACGTCTACTGTAGTCAACACGTTTTTTGTACCTGTTGGAAAGGCAAATAATGCACCTCCGTACACCGTACATAACAATGCCGATGGTTTGAGCGCATTGTTTCGCCGTGAAGAATCCCCTAAATTTGTAAAAGCAGGAAAGAGAGCAGAGCCGAGGAAAGAAGCAAAACGCTCATGCTGCGTTATGGACGTTGTATGTCAAGGGCCACATCACGTAACCGGCACAAGCACCGACGCGCAAGAACTACGATTGCAAAACCGATAGAACTGTCTCTTCGCTATACATATATAATAAAGCTTCCAATCGAGAAGGACACTACCGTTGGGAAATCGCGGCAGATCGATCTTTGGGACCTGTGGTTGGAGGTAGTTTGTGCGCTTCCGAGCATGCTTCGACATGAGCCATTGGGGGTACCTCGCAGGGCAGCAGGGACATCGAGGCCGACGGTAGCAATGATCTTGGCAAGGAAGACCACTACTAGAAGAATGGCAGTAATGTGGATTTTTCAGTCCGTGTGAAATATCCACCATAATTGCATTAGGCAAGGCTAGCCGCCGGCACTCCAAAAGGCCGAACGTGGGATACATACACAATATATATACACAGGGTGATGAGGTATAATATGTAGTACCAGTACCTGGTATGTAGTACCGGTATGATACCTACGTACCAGTACAGGACAGCAGTCCATACTAATACCAGGTTGTGTGCTCCTATATCATACCCATATCATCCATGGTAGCATGGTGTCCCCTAACCAAAGCCAGCAGATGCAGGCAGCGCAGCAGTATGGTAGATGCACCAGTAATGGTCGTTTTTTTCGTGTCAGCGTGCACTACGCCAAACCGACCCCACAGAGTAATCCTGGTGTTCGGCGAGCTGGATGGGAGCAAGGGCTATTTGTACCCCGAGGGGGAGGAGAGGGAGTGAACCTGGGTTCGAAAAGGCCCTTTGGAAAGCGAATAAATATTCAAAATCCTCTGGGAAAATACAGATCGTACGTACGTATCATATCTAATACCTGGTATTTCAAGTACGTGGGATACATACACACTATACACACACAACAGGGTGATGACGAGTTATCATACGTACTACCAGTACCTGGTACGTAGTACCGGTATGATACGTACGTACCAGTACAGGGCAGCAGTACGTACTAATACCAGGTAGTGTACTCCAATATCATACCCATATCATCCCTGGTAGTATGGTGTCCCCTAACAAAGCCAGCCGATGCAGACAGCACTGCAGTACGGTAGTTGCACCAGTATTGGTCGTTTTTTTCGTGTCAGCGTGCACTACGCCAAACCGACCCCATAGAGTAATCCTGGGGTTCGGCGAGCTAGATGGGAGCATGGGCTACTTGTACCCCAACGGGGAGGAGAGGGAGTGAACCTGGGTTCGAAAAGGCCCTTTCGAAAACGAGTAAAAATTCAAAAATCCTCTCGGAAAATACAGATCGTACGTACGTATCGTATTGTAGTACCTGGTATATAGAACCGGTGTTATGCCCACGTACCAGTACAGGACAGCAGTACAATAGCGGTGCAAGGGCTTCTCGTACTCCGGGGATAGGAGACGGAGTTGATCTGCTACCACTCCTATACCCATACAGTACGCGAGGGGTGCAAGGGCTTCTCGTACTCCGGGGAATAGGAGAAGGAGTGGAGCTGCTACCAAAAAAGCGACCCGGACCAGACCTGTGCTTGTTTGGCACAAGAACCCAACAAAACGTCCAGGGCCGCTTGCTTCGTATTCGAGTGAAAAAATAAATTTCTTCTCGTCAAAAAAACGTGCGATACGCGAGCACTCGAGTTTGGGAAGGTTACCGAGCCAGGTGACCGAGCGTCTCACACCTTCGGCCAAAGGCCCTCACGAGCAAATCCCGCGTGCTCCAGGCGCAACACAAAACAGTAGAAGCATGCCTGTTAGCCTCTACCGTAGTGGGGTGTCTTTGACGCTCGCGGCTAGGAGGTGTTCTGAAAGGTGTGTGGAGCTGTTCTTTGAAAATGGAACCGCCATACCTGGGTGCCACCCTTGGGCTAGATAAGAGGAGATCAATCCCCTTTCTCCAGTCTCCAGAAGGTCCAGCAGTATCCCTCCACACACACGGCATGGCGGGGACTATATCCAATGGAATGCTGAGCTTGTCTAGATGGCCCCCTCGATCCTGCCGGTTGGTTGCTTGAGTGCGCTGTGGGTTGCAGGCTCGGCACTCCAGACACACCCCCCCTCGTCTGGTGTTGCTGTTTTTTTGTTTTCTCCGGCTTTGGTAGAGATTCAAAATGCACTCATCGAGGGAATATTTTGTCGAGCACCCCTGGAACGCTAGAGCCTCTCGAATCAGTGCAGTATTCACTCAGATCGAGCTCCCTCTACGAACTCTTGACGACTTGACATGAAACCAGCGAGAGAGTCTTCTCCCTGTCTTGCTTGTCAATCCAACCCCAGGCTCATCGCGATCGGCTCAGTATGCGTCGGGCAATGTGCATTCTAGCCCCGCTGCAGACATACATACATACATACAGATGTCAGTTTTGTAAAAAATTAAATATCGGCACCCTCAAACTTTTTTTTTTCCGATGGTTTACCCTCTGCTTCCTTGCGTGTGCACCTACCTACTCCTGTACATGCGCGACCCAATTAGGAAGAGGATTCTTTGAGTCCTCATTATAAAATTTGGCTCTATGGGTCCAACCGGCACTTTTGAAATTCTGTCCCCGATCGCTCAAGAATTCGGTACTTTGTGTGCCTTTTTGTATGGGGCTCTGTCGCGCCAACCGTGACCGGTCTGGTCGGGCAAGTCGTGCCGTTACATGTCGCAACGTATCACCCGTCCGTCTATTTTCATCTTCTCCTGTCACGACCGCAGCCGCTAGCTGTCATAGCTCTCCAGCTACCTCTCCATCCATCGCGACCTAGCAGCCAGATCAGGCGGGGCTACGACTTTCTAATTTTCTCTGCTGCTTGCTGCGGTCACGACGGCAGCCGCTAGTTGTTGTAGCCGTCCTGCCATCTGTCTGTCCATCATCATCTATCTATCTATTGCGACCGATCTTAGTGGCTATACGGGGCCCGAGCGTGTGTGTGCGGTAGGTGTCCTGATTACGTGGCGAGGTACACAGCAGCACAGCATTGTGGGGTTCGAGCGCATGCACGAGAAAGAACAATGTGCATGACCGACCAAGGGGCCCTGGTTACTTCCATGTTTTCATGATACAGGTACATACTGCAATTAATTAAAAAAAATTAAAATTAATTGCAAGTCATAGGTCACAATTTATTTTCAGCGCAGGCGTGGCGAGGCCGAGATCGACACATCAGATCATCATACATACGAGTACGAGTGAGTATGGTGGGGAACATGCATGCATTGATCTGGACGAGGATTGTGCATCACCATGTTGCGTAGGCCCTTGGTTACTTTTCGTGTTTTCATACCGGTACATATTATTATTATACCGAAATTGAAATTTGAATTCGCACGCCATACAGCAGCACAGCAGCACGTCACAATTTTCAGGCAACAATTTTCAAGTTTTCAGCTGACGCATGGCGGGGCTGAGATCGATAGAGTATCCGTCATATTTGCGAACAACAACAACAACACAGGACCGGGCGGAGCTGCGGGGAGCAGGGTGGGGCGTAGCCCCACCCCGCGCCCCGCCAAGCTGACAAGCCCGCGTGTGCGTTCCAGCTGTGACAACACCGTGGGTGCATGCCCATGAAAGCCTCTTCGACTCCTCCTCCTGGGGTGGTTTCATTCTGCCAGGCTGGGTATAGATTCGCACGAAGCCACCAAACAAACAGGAGGAGGAGGTCCCGATAGATCCGCATGATGATGTATGTGTCGTTGGTACCGCTACGCAGTCTTTGTGGTCTATTTATTATATATAGTTCGTCCTGATGCCCACTAAACAACTTGAAAATAGAGTTAATCGTTGATGCCCACTTTT
>JAYJMJ010267118.1:0-33145 GCA_036873875.1 Laminaria ephemera | reverse complement strand
TGATCTCACGTAGTAAACAGTTTTGATACCTTGTTTCCAAGATTTCACGTAGTATTTGTATAGGTCTGCTGGAGATGTTTTTTGTGGGTTGATTATCCATTCAAACGATGCTGATTGGTCAATCCATTTGTAGACAACTGACATCATGTCAATTACGTCGTTCATATCCATGTTTACGTATTCTTTGTAGTACCAGAAATTTTCTTGAGTTAAGTTAGGAGCAACCACAACTGATGGAGCAACTGAGTTAGTTTCAACAAAATATCTTTTATATATTGGAAGAAGTGCTGCTGTTGTACCTACAACTCAAGCAGTTGAAGTATTTGGAGCTGGAGCCAAATGGTAGGCAAATCTCATACCATCTTTTTTGATATTTTTGATAAGTTCTTTCCATTCACCTGCCATAGTTGAGTTTTTCTCAAACCATTTTGCATCTTTTCCAAGAATGATTCCTTTTGACCATTCTGATCCTTCGTATAATTCATATGGAGCTTTTTCTGCTGCTAATTCGTTTGAAGATTTAAATGTGTGATATGCAAATTTTTCCATCATCAGATCAACAACATCTCTTGCTTCTTTTGAGTCATATGCCAGGTGATTTACTGCTAAATATTCAGCAAGTCCTAAGAACCCTACTCATACAGACCTATATCTTTTTGCTGTTCTTTCTGCTTCTTTGATTGGGTAGTAATTGAGATCAATTACATTATCTAAAATTCTCATAACAACAGGAACTACTTTTGCAATATCTTTATCTGTATTTACTTTTGCAACATTTACTGAAGCTAAATTACAAACAACAGAATCACCTGGAGTATATTTGATAACAATATTACCATCTTCTATACTTTCTTCAATATATTTAGCAGCTGAAGTATTTTGACATATTTCAGTACATAATTGTGTAGAGTAAATATTCCCTGCATGTTTATTTGGGTTCAATTTATTTACAGTATCTCTATAGAAAACATATGGCATCCCAGTTTCAACTGTAGATTTCATGAATTTTTTGAATAGGTCTTTTGCTTTTACTGTTTCGTTTAATTTTAGTTCAGGATTTTTTTCACATTCTAAGTAGTGTGCTTCGAATTCATCACAGAAACTATCTTGAATAACTTTTCCTGTCTTATCTCTTACTTCCTTAGGATCCATTAGTGTCCAATCTCCATTTTCTTCTACTCTTTTCATGAATAGATCTGGAATTGAAACAGCTGGGAATATATCAAATGCTTTCCCTCTAATATCACCAGTTTCAGTTTGAAGGTCCAAGAAATCATAAATATCTCTATGCCACATATCAAGAGTAACTGATATAGCACCTGCTCTTGCACCAAGTTGATTTACAGCAATTGCTGTATCGTTGATAACTTTTACCCATGGATTCACTCATCCAGAAACACCTTCTACACCTCTGATAGTTCCACCTTTTGAACGAATATTACCAAGATATACACCGATACCACCACCAAATTTTGAAATTTGAGCCATGTTTTCGATATTATGGTAGATTGCTCTAAGGTCATCATCTAAGTTTAATTTAAAACAAGATGATAACTGGTGATAGTTTGTTCTAGAATTTAATAGAGTTGGAGTTGGAAGTGAAATTTTCCCAGTTGAACAATACTCATAGATTTTTAATGCTGTTTTTAGTCTTGTTTCTTCAGGTTCAGGAATTGCAAGGAATAGAGCTGCACTCATATACATTTCTTGAGGAAGTTCTTTTACAATTTTGTTAGGGTTTAATAAATATCTTTTATTATACATTAACATAGTTGTATAGTTGTACGATAGATCAGTTTCTTTATTTAGTTTTTTCCCTGCTTTTAAAATATCTTCTTCAGAATAATATTTATAAAAATCTTTATAATATAGACCTTTATCAATATATTCATCAAATAATTTTTTATATGATTTCGCATCATAGATTTTATTGATGTTCATATCTCTATTATTCGAAGCTTGTTTGTATAGGTCGATTAACGCAAGTCTCCCTGCGATATATTGCCAAGATGTATTTTCAATAGCAATTAAATCTACTGCAGATTTAATCATCATTTTTAAAATATCCGAAGTTTTCATATCATCAACGATATATTTTTTTAAACTTTCAGACATTTCTTCAAATTTACAAGTTCTTGCTAAACCAAAACTTACTCTTTTATAAGTATCTTTAACTTTTTCAATATTAAATGCTTCTTTTTTTCCGTTCGTTTTTGTGATTTTTAATGAATGTTTTTCTATCTTCTTTTCTAATTTTTCTTTTTCTTCTGCTCTTAATTTTTTTCTATTTGCTCTATATAGAATAAAAGCTTTTGCAATATCAAAATATTTTTGATTCATGAGCTCAGTTTCAACAGCATCTTGAATTTCTTCAACTGACATTATTGAATTATCTTCCATTTCAGAATTTGTATCTTCAAAATGTTTTACAATTTTTTCAACTAATTCTTCTACAAATTTAATATCTTTATGTTTAATAGATTCAGCTGCTTTTTCAATAGCTCTTTCAATTCTTGTTACATCAAATGGTACCAATTCACCGTCTCTTGTTTTAATTACTTTTACTCACATAAACCTTCAAAATATTATTAATTAATTTATATTTTCTCACTCTAATACTTTTTCAAAAAATTGCTAAATATTTGTATACAATTGTATTGACAATTTACAAATAATCACAATATCGTGTACCTCGTTCCGTTTTTACCCACAAGATGTAAAAGTAGCATCTTTATGCGAATATTCTAAAAAAGCTACTTTTTTCTAGAAATAAAGCCTTTTTTTTATATGATGTTAAAAAGTAATTTTTAGTGTTTATTTTAAGTGGTTTTATATAAATAATTTAAAGTTTGATTTACTCTTAATATAATTTATAATATATATCTCAAAAACAAAAAAAATACAGTAGGTACTATGAATTTAAAAAATGACGGTGTACATAAAATATTATTATTTAAAGATAATCTCGCTGCTGCATATAAAACTGAAGGTGTAGTTATACTAGCTAAAAACGGAATTCATCTCTATGTTGTTCCTGAATTATCAGATGCAACTCAAGATCAGATTATGCAATATAACAAGGTATTAAATAAATGTAAATTATCTACCAATGCTACTAAAAATATTTGTATGCAAAGTGAAATATGTGACATTGATATGACATCTGTTTTATACATTCAGAATACAAATTTAAAAACCTGTGATCCTGAAACAATTAATATATTATGTCTTTACAAAGGTCGTACTCCAGAAATGTTAGCTTTAGAAAAAGCTGGATATAATAAAATATTAATTTCTGCTGATAGTTCGTTTAAAAAACAAATAGCTGAGCAAGTAGAACGCTTTACTCACTGCACAGAAGAAATATCAGCAAAAATAGTTCGACAATATTGTTGGAAGTATGGTAATCTAAACTTTACTGGTTGGGCTGAAAAAGTCTTTGTTGAAAATTTTCTACAAATGGCTCGTAAATATTCATAATAAGTTATGATTTCAAAAACCACGTATTACGTGGTTTTTATTTAACTATCTTCTGGTTTTTCTAATTGCTTGACTTCGTACTCACCTCAAACTTCTCAGTCTGTTATTTTCAATACATCTTTATCTATGAGTTTAAATTTATGAGATACTTCATTAAAATGTGAAACTGTTGTTCAAAGTGATTTTCACATTTTTTCAATATATACTTCATAAGCATTTAAATGCTTTCATAGTTTTTCCACATGTTTTTGTATATCTTTGGCAGCTTCTTCTATTTGAAGAGCTCTGAGTCCTTGCATAACAGTTTGGAGGTATGCATAAAAACTCGTAGGACTTACTATAATAACTTTTTTTTCTTTGAATGCATATTCGATTAAATCTGAAGCATGAACATTTCAAACTTTAGAAACGAGTAAATCATAATAGATTCATTCACTCGGAAGAAACATAAATGCAAAATCCATTGTTCCCTCTTCAGGTCTGATATATTTACTGGTTTCGTCAATTCTTTTTTTCAAGTCATTTCTGAATTCACGCTCATATTTTTCTTTGTCTGTTTTTGTTTCTGATTCTAATATTCTATTATAATTCTCTAATGAAAATTTAGAATCTATAGGAATTATTTTTTCTTTTACAAATATTACTGCATCTGGTTTTTCACCGTTCTTAAATTCATATTGAAGTTTATAATTATCTGGTGGTAAAATATTTTTTAAAACAGTTTCCAAAAAATATTCTCCTAAAACTCATCTTTGTTTTGGGTTTTTTAATATATTTTCTAAACCTTCTAATTGACCTCAAATATCTTTAATTTGTTTATTTGTTTCTTCTAATGAACTAAGCTTTTTTGTGATTTCTTCTATTTTCTGAGAAGCATTTCTTGATATATTTGCATTCGTTTCAAAATTTTTCGATATATTTCTATTCGATTCTCCGAGTTTATATTCAACTAACTTATTCATATGCATCATTTGATCTTGAAGCATTTTAAATTCTCACTCATTATTCGATGTGTTTTGTTTTCTTGTAAGTAAAAAAAATATCACAAAAAGTAATAATGTAACTAATACAATCAAAGCAACTTCTAAAGACATAATTTATGTTTAATAATTAACTTAATTCTCTAATACAGTATGGTAATATACTTCCTATCTCTTCCATTTCTTTTGGAAGTTTAGATAATACATTATCAACATCATTCCCTTGATATCACATATTCACAAGAGTATTTTTAATATCTGCTGATACACTAATTGGGAGTCTAATAGTTTGTTTTTCTTGAGAATTTACTGAAATATTTGAATTGAGAATAAAATCTTTATCTCTGAGTTCTAAAATAATTTTTTCAGCCATTTTTTTTCAGATTCACTTAATGCCTTCTATTGTTTTATTATCAGCCATTTGAACTGCTCAGATTAACTTTTCCACTCAGAGAGATAAAATTAACATAGCAACTTTTCATCAAACTCATGAAATTTTAATCAATTCAGTAAAAACTTTTTTATCCCCAATATCTAAAAAACCAAATAAACTCTCAGAATTTTCAGTTTTATGATGATAAATATGTAAATGAACTGTTTCTTCTAAAGCAATTCTAGAATAAATTACATCATTAATTAATACAGTGTATCAAACTCCTCACGATGTTAAAATAATCGCTTCTTGCATACTCAGATCAATAATTTTTCCTTGTAAATATCCTATCATAAATTATATTTTTTAAATAATATATACTGATTATATACAAATGTATAAAAATACAAAATATTAGTGTTACTTTATAATCTTAAAACAAAAATAAAAATCATTATAAATAATGATTTTTATTTTATCCATATTGCTATACTTCTATTATCTGTCCAATGGGCTCAAGTTGAGACAGATGTAAATATTTCTTCTCACATTCTATAAGTACCATTATAAGGATTAGAAGGAAACCGGAATAAATCTTTTATAATAGCCTTATTATATGCATAAGCTGTTCATAAAAAAGCTATATTTCTTCATAAACCGTCTACCCATGCTCATAAATGGGTCATATTATAATTTTTATATGCCTCTTGTAATGCTAAAAGACTCACACCTGATGTATCATTTACACCAAAAGAAAACGCTTCTGCAAATTGTTCTGGTGTTTTATAATGATTAATTTCATCAATATATATACTATTTTGAATTCCTTCATTATGTTCTAATAATAAATTTCATTCTTTTTGATTAAAAATACGATATATTAATGGCAAATGCTTCCCTTGAGGAGAAATAAAATTCCAACGAATTTTTGAAAATATTATAGTTTGTTTTAATGGATCAATATTAAAATATCAAATATCTGGGTAGTTATATTTATTTTTTGCAGTATACAAAGTCCAACCTCATCAATCTGTAGTCATATCACATAAAACCTCAAATTCATTTCAATCAGCTAAAGGGTCTATCATATACTTTCCGTCAGGAAGAGTATTATCAAATTCCTTTAATCTATTACAACTTGATTTTGAATACATAGCTCACAATGATACATTATTTCAACTAATAATCTCGTCTTGTGATAAATGCAATTCATAAGTACTTGTAGAGTTTGAAATATCTAAATCCATTCCAGTAGCTTGCAACGGTTCTTTTGTAGTATTATTAACAATAATTCATAATTTATCACCTGATAATTGTGGGTATCTATCTATTAATGATGCTTTTGTTTTATTAATAAAACTAGTTTGTTTTGTTATGTTTTCTTCATTTTCAAAATATGAAAGTAGTTGATATTTTGTTCTAACAATATTCGTTACCAATGTATAATAATCTTCTGTGATTGGATCTACTCATCAACCGTGAACTCATATTAATCATAATACTTTTTTTCCAGCATATCATTGATACGTTAAAGTAGCTCCACTAGATTTCACATCTACTTTATTATCTGGTTCAGGATATTTTCACTCTTTTATTTTATATATTCATAATGATTTCTCAATATTATGAATATCTGATAATCTTACTGAATCTCTTGCTGATGCACCATATCCAGTAAAACTTATAAATCATATTGTTGCTAAAACTGACAGTATTGTTATTACTACTATCAATTCTACTAATGTAAATCATGTCTTGTTTTGCATTAATTGAGAACTATTTTTTATAAAAATCCTTTCGTCTTACTTTACTCAATTTTTGTAATATGAAAACAGTGATAAGTATTTACTTTTAATTCTTTTCTATTTTAAAAAATAATATCTGAATTTCCCTTTGAAAAAGATAGTTTTTGTATATAATCTTGCCAGTATTTTACTGAAAAATAAAATTAAAAATATGATAGAACAATTAATAAGAAAAATATTTGGTGATCCGAGTGAAAAAAGAGTGAATGAAATAGCAAAAGATATTGCTCAAATTCATGAAGCTGAAAAACAATTTTCAGAATTTAATCTTGATCAAATCAAAGAAAAAACTGCAGAATTTAAATCTAAATTTGAATGATTAGATTTCAAAAAAAATGAAGATTCTATTAAAATAAAAGAAATTTTAGAAGAAATAAAAATAGATGCTTTTGCATTACACAAAAGAGCTTGTACTCTTATTTCTGGTCAAACTTTCACTCTTTCAGACGGAAGAAATATTGAATGGAATATGGTACCGTATGATGTACAACTTATTTGAGGTTTAGCGATTCATTCTGGTTCTATTTCAGAAATGAAAACATGAGAATGAAAAACACTTGTTGCTACCCTTCCAAGTTACTTAAATGCATTAACTGGTAATACTGTTCATGTAGTAACTGTAAATGATTACTTAGCTCAAAGAGATTCTGAAGAAATGGGTATTTTATATAACGCACTTGGTCTTACCGTTGGTGTAGTGTATAATGCTCAAAGCAAAGAAGAAAAAAAATCAGCATATAATTCAGACGTTGTTTATGCTACAAATAACGAACTTGGTTTTGATTATTTGAGAGATAATATGGTTAGTTCAAAAGATGATAAAGTTCAGTCACTTTTATTTTTTGCTGTAGTTGATGAAGTTGATTCGATTTTAATTGACGAAGCAAGAACTCCATTAATTATCTCTATGCCAGATAATGAACCTACAACGAAATACATGAGATTCTCAACTCTATCAAAACAATTAAAAAAAGGTGTTCATTTTAAAGTAGATGAAAAACAAAAAGCTGCTACTCTCACTGAAGAAGGTATTACAAAAATGGAAGAAATGTTATGAATTGATAACATTTATGTTTCTGCTCATTACAATGACTTACATCATGTAGAAAATGCAATTAAAGCAGTAGCAGTATATGAAAAAGATAAAGACTATTTAGTGGTTGATGGTGAAGCATTAATAATTGATGAACATACTTGAAGAGTTTTAGCCGGTAGAAGGTATTCTGAAGGTCTCCATCAAGCAATTGAAGCAAAAGAAGGTATCGAAATTAAACAAGAATCAAAAACTCTTGCTTCTATTACATTCCAAAATTACTTTAGAATGTATTGGAAACTAGCATGAATGACTGGTACAGCTAAAACTGAAGAAGAAGAATTTTATAAAGTATATGCTTTAGAAACTCTTATTATTCCAACAAATAAACCTATTGCAAGAATAGATAATCAAGATCTTTTATTTAAAAATGAAAAAGGTAAATTTGATTATGTAATCGAAATGATAAAAGATTTAAACAAAACTGGTCAACCTATTTTAGTAGGGACAGTTTCAGTAGATAAATCTGAATATCTAAGTAAAAGATTACAACAAGTTAATGTTCCTCATAAAGTTTTAAATGCAAAGCATCACGAACATGAAGCAGAAATTGTAGCTCAAGCAGGTCAAAAAGGTGCGATCACAATTGCTACAAATATGGCATGAAGAGGTACAGATATTAAATTATGAGAATGAGTTACAGACTTAGGTGGTTTAATTATTCTTGGTACTGAAAAACATGAAACAAGGAGAATCGATAATCAACTAAGAGGTCGTGCATGAAGACAATGAGATCCTGGAATGACTCAATTCTTAATTTCACCAAACGATGATATCATGAGAATATTTGGTGGTGATAAGTTATTTTCAGTATTTAATTCTCCAATGTTTGCTACTCTTCCAGATAATGAGCCACTTACCCAAAGTGGAATGTTAACAAAAAGAGTAACCTCTGTTCAAAAACAAGTAGAAGGACATCATTTTGATGCCAGAAAACATGTATTAGAATATGATGATGTTATCAATAAACATAGAGAAATAATCTACTCTAAAAGAAATGCAATTTTAGATAGTGAAAATATAGATAGCGATATTATGGCTATGATATATAATCAAGTTTCTATTCTTGTAGAAGCTGAAGTTACTAGAGTAGGTGAAGAATTAGATAGAACTAAATTAGCAAAAAAAGTTAATGAATTTTTATGAGTATCACTTATAAACGATACCATTGAAAATGATGATATTTGAGCAATGGACCCTTCTCTACTATGAGACTATATTGGTAAAATGGCTCAAGAAGAAATTGAAAATATCAAGAAAGTTGCAAATAAAGAAGAATTCTATAATCTAGAAAGAAGAATAATGCTTCAATCAATTGATGAATTATGGATGAGACATATTGATGCTATGAGTAGACTCAGAGAAGACGTTGCATTTGAATGATACGCTCAAAGAAATCCTTTAATAGTATACAAAGAAAAAGCTTACGTTAAATTTCAAGATTTAATATCTGAATTAGAATATAAAGTTATCAAAGCAATTTTCTCAGTAAAAACTATTTCTGAAGTTGAAACTGTAAAAATAAATACTGACGATTTACAAGAAAATGAAGCTGAGCTAAATAAAATGCTCGATAATTTTTCAAAAGAAGAAAAACAAGCAGAAAAAAAACAAAAGAACAATACTAATCCATTGTTTGCACAACCTCAAAATACTCCTAAATCTGCTCCTAAAAAAGTAGAGAAAAAGAAAATAAGAGTATAAAAAAAGAATCATTTACATGATTCTTTTTTTCTTATATTAACTTCCCCATTTTTTAGAGATTCGTCAAAGGATTTTTTTGGTTATATCAGTCATCTATGATATTATAATATGGACTATATTAAATTATAAAAAACAAAATATGTTTGATCCTTCTAAACTTGATCTTAATCTTGATGAAAATAAAGATAAAAAAGTTACTCCTGTGGTAAAAAAAACAGAGAGTGAAAAAATCAAAGAACACAAACTAGACTCTTCAGATTCAGCTCAATCAGATAAAATAAACAGCTCTTCTCAAGATGATTTAGAAGAGTTATTAAATACACCTAAAGTTCTAGATATAGAAGAAAAAAGTATTGTAGAAGAATCTCCTGAATTAACATCTACTCAAACAGAAGTTAATCAAAAAATAGAAGATGAAGAAGAAATCAAAATTGAAAATACTAATTATGGTAACTTACAAGATAATACATATGACAAAGATGCAATTATCCAAGCTAGTAAGAATGAAGTAGAAAAAACAGAAAATGTTAATAAAATTATCTATGATACAAATCTAAAATCATTACAAGATATTTTCAATAAACTTCTAGAAAAAGATTATGATTTTGTAACTCTTGAACCTTCTGATGATGTAGTAAAGGTAAGTTATAGAAAAAATAAAGTAGAAATAGAATCTCTATTTATTAAATACCCTGTTTATACTCAAATTCTTATAAAATCTAAAACTCTCACAAAGTTAAAAGTTGATGATGTAGAAAATACTCAAGAATGAGAATGATTAATAGTATTAAAATCAAAACACTATAAAGTTATTTCAAAAACTGCTCCAAGTTGATTTGGTGAGAAAATATTCTTAAAAATTCAAGAAGAAAATACTAAAAAGGCAAAAATTGAAAAAAAACCTATTTCATTCACTCAAATATTATGATTTTTAGGTGCTGCATTATTTGCTGCATTAATTATAGGTTGAGGATTTTTAACATTTGTACTATTAAATTCTAATACTGTTGCAGATCTAACATTTTTTAATAACTTAGGAGTTGACGTTTGAAGTATTCGTGATTTTACAGCAAAACTTGTAAATGGAATATTCTCTATCATTATACTTATAGAAACACTTTTCTTATTTACTTTTACATTTAAAGCACTTCTTACAAAAAAAGAATATAAAAAACAAAAAATAGCTCGTTCTATTTTTGCAGTATTTTTCCTTATTCTTACTTTCATTAGTGGTTTTGTTTGGATTACATTAAGTAATAAAATAAATGAATTAAAAGGTCAAAATTATGGAAAAATGCTCACCTATGATAACTCAAAATATCTCAGTAATATATTTGATGAAAATGGTTCACTCATAGATGTAGAACAAAGCTTAATTGGTCCAGTAACTTTACGTTTTGATATTTCTGAAATGATTAATCAACTTGTAAATGATAATAATTATGTCCCTCAAAATATTACTTGGAAAATAGGAGCAACAGAAGAAAAACAAAAAATAAATGATTCTTGAATTATCCATACTTTTGATACCAAAGATCTCCATGTTGTAGAATTAGAAATTGAAGTATTAAATGCTTTATGAGAACTAGAAATTTTAAATAAAGAGGTTGCGAAAATTGATATCAAAAATATTGTAGAAATAAATGAGAAAAAAGTTGCGTGAGGATGAACTATATATCAATTAAATGCGAATAATTTAAAAGATTTATGAAAAATTGAATGGTTTTATATTCCAGATTTATCAAATTTAACTGATAATGAAAAAACTAAAACTATTTCTAAAGCACTAAAACAAGCAGCTAATACAGGATATTTATTTGATAGTAAAATACTCTACGACGAAGAACTCATTCTAGGTATGAAAATAATTACTTGATGAGAAGAAAGTGATGAGTTAGATAAAATATTTGTTTTTTCATCAGAAAATAAATGAGAAGACATCAGTGCTGATATTATAGCAGAAGCAAATATTAATAATAATTTTGAATATTCATTCCATGTAGATAATTTAGAAACTATTCTTTGAAATGGTACTATCGAATCTTTCTTATGGAGAATTGAAGAAAAAACTATCAAAAAAGATGTTAATCTGAATGATATAGAAGATTCTTCTAAAATAACACATATATTTCCTAGTTATTGAACATTTAAAATATATTTAGAAATATTAGATTCTCGTTGAAATTCGCAAACTATAGAACAAGATATAATTATCGATAAAAAATTAACATTATCAAAAAGCATTATCATTAGAAATAATAATGAATCTATAGACAATCTAGAATATAACGAAAAACTACATGAATATATTATTGACGAAATTGGAGCACCTACAACAATTTCATTAGATGCGAGATTTATTAAATCACAAGACCCTAATTATGTTCGTAGAAATGTAGAATGGGATTTTGAATCAGATGATGATATAGACTCAACACAAACAAAGGTAGATTATGAAGTTGCATATGAATGAAGACATAAAATTACATGAATATTTTATTTTGAACATAGAAAAAAACCAGAAGATAAAATCATAGTAAGAGAAGATATATATATAGAATGAATCAAAAAAGATGCTCAAATTAATTTTGATATTAAAAAGGATAGCCAATATGCTCCTGTAATTGTTACTTTTGATGCTTCTAGATCTCAAGTAAAAGATGAAAATATTGTAAAGTTTGAATGGAATTATGGGGACGAAACACAACCAGAAGTAAGAGATGCTCTTGTTCCTGGTCATAAATATGGGAAACCTGGTGATTATGAAGTAAAATTAACAGTAACTACTGAAAGTGGTAAAATATATTCTACCTCGAAGAAATTAATATTACAACCAAAGCCACAAACCATAGAGATAACAACAAGTATGAAAACAGCTCCAACATATCAAGAAATTGATTTTCTATCTGATAAATCAGAAGGACAAATAACTTCATATTTCTGGGACTTTGGTGATGGAGGAACATCTACAAAAGCTAATCCTAGTTATCAATATATAAAACCAGGCACATACCAAGTAAAACTTCGTTTAGATTTTGCTAACAATAACGTACTTGAAGATAATATAGATATTACAATTACAGATGATTAAAATTTAAGCATTAAAAAAGACCGCAACATTGCGGTGCTTTTTTTTGCTATTTACTTTGTACTCAATTTCTCATTCATAATTTCATATGATTGATCTGTTCTTTTCTTAAAAAAATAAGCAAAGAAGAAGATTGCAGTTATGACAACTCCAGCACTAATTTTTGTTACAGTTAAATCACCTGTAAGCAAATAAAATACCTCTACAATAACAGCACCATACATAAATAACATTATACTAAAAACAATTACAGCAGCAATAATACCTGTTCTCTGGTTTACTGTGATTCGATTATTGTTCATTACATTCCCCTTTTTATCTATTTTCGTCGGAGTGACTAGAATACTATATTTATTTCAAAAGATATTTCAAGTTTTTAGTTTTAAATTAAAACAAAAAGAAAAACACAAATGTGTTTTTTCTTTTCCTCGATTTTTTTTATACATGTGTCCTATTTTGAGGATCATATTCTGTGAATAATATATTCATAAACCATTTGCATGTATTACGTAGTTTTTCTGACATTACGTATACATACAACGGCAGTATTAATATTAATAACCCTATAATACTTCCCAAAAATTCTTTGATGTAATAACCATAGTACGCTAAAGAAAACAACGAAATAACAAGTACTATTCTTAATAGAAGCTCTTTCATTTTTTTACCCTTTTTCCTATAATTGTATCAAGATATTACAATATTTTTACATATATGTCAAAATTAAAAAAGAACTGAATAATCAGTTCTTTTTTTAATTCATGTATTTACCTGCAAATTTGTTTAATAATTGTACAAATCCTGCCATGTCTTCTATTTCACCTCCTTCGAGTAATATTGCTTGACTATAAGAGTAGTTCATCATTTCAGATAGTTTTTCAGATTTTAAATCTTTTCCAAATTCAGTTTTCATTGCTTGAACGAGTGCGTTATTTGGATTAAGTTCTAAGATTCTTTTTTGTGCTGGAACTGCTTGTCCCATAGCTTTCATCATTTTTTCCATTTGTGGATCAACTCAGTTTGTTGGAGTTTTTAAAGCTCCTAGCGCTGAACCAAGTTTTTCATTTAATTCTACTTTTTCTATTTTTTCAGATCAGATAGTATTTTTTGTTAATTCTAAGAAATCAGAGAAATCTTTCTTAACTTCTTCTTGTTTTTTCACTTCTTCTTCAGATTTTTCTTTTAATACAATATCATCTGAAGTTACAGACTTAAGTGTAAATTCTTTGTATTGTTTTAATACTTGTACTACAAATTGATCAACTGGGTCAGTCATAAGAACAACATCTACTTTAGCATCTCTAAATTGTTCTAAATATGGACTTCACAGAACTTCTGTTTTTGATTTTCCTGCGATAAAATAAATATCTTTTTTATTTTTATCAGCTAGATTTTCTATATATTCATCGAGTGTAACTTTTTTTCCTTGAAGAGTTTCAAATTTTACCAGCCCAGCAATATCAGCTTTCCCTTCTTGTTCATAATAAATTCCTTCTTTAAGTTGGTTTGCATAATTTGCTAAGAATTCATCATATTTTTCAGAATTATTTTTAAGGTTTTTTTGCAATTCTGATATTACTTTTTTCGTTAAACCTTTTTTAATTTTTTCTAAAACAGAATTTGATTGTAATAATTCTCTACTTACATTTAATGGAATATCAGAAGTTTCAACTACACCACTCACAAAACGCATCCATACTGGAAGTAAATCTTTACAATTATCTAAAATTAATACATTTTTTACGTATAATTTTGGACCAAATTCTCTATTGGGATCTTCCATATTCACAAACATATTTTTGTCCTTTGGAATATAGAGCAGTGATTTATAACTCACTACTCATTCTACATTATTATGAATATGAGCTAATGGTTCATTAAAATCCATAGTCAGAGTTTTATAAAACTCTTTATATTCTTCGTCTTTTACAGATGTTTTAGATTTCGTCCAAATAGATTTCATATCATTGAGTTGTTCTAATTTTGTACCTGTAACTTTTCCCTCTTCATCTTTTTGTTCTATGTCCATTTTTATAGGAACTGCAACATAGTTTGAATATTTTTTAATCAAATCTTTTACTTTCCATTCTGATATTAATTCTTTATTCGCTTCATCAATATATAGAGTTACAATAGTCCCTCTTGATGTTTTATCTGATGATGATACTTCGTATGCTGATTTACCGTCTGAAGTCCATTTAAATGCTGTGTCTGAGTCACTAGACTTAGTTTCTACTTCTACTTTATCAGCAACCATAAATGCAGAATAAAACCCTACACCAAATTGTCCGATGAGATTATTTTCAGCATTTTCTTTTGCTTGAGCTAATTTTTCCATGAATTCTTTTGTACCCGATTTTGCAATCGTTCCAAGATTTTTATGAAGTTCATCTTCACTCATCCCAACACCATTATCTTCAATTATTAATACACTTTTTTCTTCATCTCTTGTAAGAGTAATTTGAAATTCAGAATTATCCCCTAAATAATTAGTATCAGTTAAAGCTTTAATTCTTGCTTTATCTATTGCATCATTTGCATTTGAAATAAGTTCTCTTAAGAATATTTCTTTATTTGAATAAATGGAATGTGTTAACAGTTCTAACACTTTTCCAGTTTCTGCTTCAAAATTGTGTTTTGACATGTTTTTTTATTTTAAATATTAATTATTTATTTTTATTTTCTTAATAAAAATAGCACTCAATATATATGAGTGCTAAAATTGTATTTATTTTTTAATATTCGTCAATGATTTTTTTAAAATAAAAATCTAAGTTTTTATTAATATTCAATTATTAATTCCTTATCAATTCAGGTAAATCAAATTGATTCTAAATTAAACTTTAATAATTTAGAGATAGCAATAGGGAGAATTTTTTCATTTTTTACTTGTTCTGATAAAAATTCTTCTATTTCAGGAGTTTTTTCTGATATATAGATTCCTGCTGTTACTCATCTATTTATTCCTTTAAACATTGCCTTTACTTCTCAAGATTCACGAATAGGTGGATTAAAATGAATATTTTTTCATTGAGCTTTATAATCACTTCATTTCCACATGATGTTTTCTATTTTCACTGATGCAGTAACGAGCGGAATTTTAAAATCAGGATCAAAACAGTTTATATCTTCTCTCATAAATCCTAGCTGCGTATAATATTCCTCAAGCATTTTCACCTCAGCATCGAGAGTAATTCAAACAATATGAATTTTTTTATTATTTTTTATAGCATTATTAAATAATTGCGTAAAAATTTCTAACTCGTCAACTGGAGAATATACATTTGAATACATAGCTGGTTTTTTTGCTACTTTTTCAAATACTTCTTCATTTCTTTTAGGTTCTAATAAATCTGACAAATATATTACTTCTATATCATTATTAGAGCTATAATCACATTCTAAATAATCAAACAGAAATTTATTATCAAACGTATCCGTATTTTCAATATTTATAATTTTATCTGGGAAAACTTTTTTCATTTTTTATATTTCAAATTAATTGTGAGATATTATATTTTTTTATTAGAAAAAGAAAAATAATAAACTCAAAGCTGTGAGTATAAATGCATATTTTTTTCTTTTTGTTAATTTTTCTCAGTGAAATATTATTGATAATAATATTGGAACAGCAAGTGAATAAGAAAGAATTTTATAAGAAATTGAAAGTGCTCATAATGTATAAATTTCTGGGAAGACATATCCAAACTGAATCAAAAATAATACCGTTGTTATTCACGCATATCAAATAATATTTTTTACATTTTTAACAGAAAAATTTTTCCATCTTTTTCTAAGACTTAAGTAAACAAATACAAGAAGAGCTGTAATGGTAAATTTCAAAAACATGAAACTTGGAATATCTACATTTTCTACAAAGTACTTAAAATAACTATTTCCTAAGGTGATTCAAACAATAGCTAAGAGAATTCAAATAAATCCTTTTTGTGAAATTTTATGTTTTTCTCAAAAATTAAATCATGAAAGTAAATATATAGCAATGACTCATAAACCGAATCAGAGTAAATTTAAAACATGTAAATTATCATTAAAATACCAAGCTCACACTCCAAGTAATGTAAAAGATGTAATCATACGAATACTCACAAATGCAAGACTAGAATCTGCATATTTTAGAGCAGCTAACATTCCTAACGGAATCATAAAATCAAATATTCCAGCAGGAATAGCTATAAATATTTCTTTTTGTGTAATAGTTTTATCTCAAAAAATAAGAAAATTTATAAAAAACAATACAACATATAAAATAAAACAAACTGCAAGAAAAACATCTTTATCAAATTTACGCAATGTCACTATCTTTTTTATATAATCTCACAGTCCTAAAATAACGAGTCACAATAAACAATATCAGTACCAAATATAATCCATATAATAAAAAATTCTTCAAATATAATAATTTGAAGAATTTTACGCGGTATTTTTGAATTGTGAAATGTTTATTTATATAAATAAACCAATACTTGCAATAGTTAAAATAAATGCGAGTAGTTTTTTTAGAGTTATTTTTTCTTTATAGAAAATTATTGAGAGAATTATAGGGATAAACAATGAATATGATACTATTTTATAAACAATTGCTACATCTCAGCCATAATATACTGCATTCATATTACAATATATTCATAATGGATGAATTATAGAACATAGTAGCAAGAAATATATATCTTTTTTATTTGATACTTTTAACACATCTTTCAAGGTATCTGTTTTTCATTTCATTAATAAAGTCACAATTGATCCAATTAATCAAGCAAAGAAAATGTAAGAAGCAAAATCTAAGTCTAATAATACAAAGTTTTTTTGTATTATCCAAATAACTGAAACTCACACAACTCAAACAGCTAAATAAATAAATCCTTTATAGAGTTGATTAGTTGCTTCTGTGTTATATTTTTTTTCTAATAATAAATAAAATATAATGAATCATAACAATATACCTATGTATTCGTTTATACTAATATTTTCTCAGAAGAATAATTGACCGAGTATAATTAATAATATAGATGAGAATATTCTATAATTGATAAAAAAACTAGATGAATCTAAATAATTAAGACTTAATAATCTAAATTTTAGTATGATTACATAAATAATACTAATTGATAAAGCATAAAGTATAATTTGTAAATCAAAAACTAGCTTAGATCAATTTATAAACATATATATTAGTGGGAAAATAACCATTCACATATGCGAGTAAAATACAAAACTATTTCTATTCACACTACTTTCAGATTCTACTTTCTGTAAAAATCAATATATACCAATTACCACTGATGCACACAATGCATATATCATCCAAATTTCCATATAAAAAAAATCAGTTAAATTTAATATTTAACTGATTTTACGATTTTTTTCTATACAAACAATTTTTTATCTTCATCGAACTTATCAATTCAGTATTTCACTAAATAATCAGTAGAAGTTAAACCAAATGAATTTGCTTTATTTTTAATACTCAGATACATATCCTTAAATGCTAGATTTCAGTTATTTATTTCTATTTTTGCTTCAAATAATGCACTAAATATATCACTATATTTCGCAATTTTTCAAAGTTCATCATCAAATGGATGAAAAATATATGGTGAAATATAGTTCTTATAATCTTCAGGAACATATTCAAACATATAGTCTTCCATCATTTGTAATTCTACTTTTTCTAGTATTTCTACAAAACCAGGAATTGATCTCTTCGTTGGAGTTATGATGTCTCAGGTAATTGCTTCTGGAATATCGTGATAAATAGACTTCAAAAGTAATTCTTCTATATCTAATTCAGCTCAATCTTCATTTTCTAGTGTTCATATAACATAAGAAATAAAAGTCACGTATACGAGATGTGACATCACAGAAACTGGGAATAATCTATTTTCTTGAATCCATCTAAATGAATGAGATAATCCCCTCACGTGTGAGAGATATTTTTCAAAATCTTCATTTCATAATAGCTCATCGAGTGATTCTAACTTCGTTCTAGTTTTCTCTAAGTCAGTTTTAATAACATTAAATGTTTTTTCATATACTTCAGAATACACTCTTGAATTAATAATACATTCCCTATATCCTGCATACTTTTTAGCAGCTTCAATGATTAATAATTCTAATTCTTTAGTATTATCATTAAGAGTTGATTGAATATCGTCTTTAATAATTTGTGATCATTCTAATTCTAAGATTTTTTCTAGTGCCTTATCTTCTAATTTTTTAAATATTTCTTTATCAAGTGATAAAATATATTCTCTGGTTCCAGAATTAATATCAGCAAGAATTAATCTATTAAATGAAGCAAATATTAATCTCTTTATAATAAATAATTTATCTATTTTTTTTCATTTTTTTTCTTCTAAATAAGTGAGAAATAATGCTACATGTATTACAAAACCAAGGTTATCCAAATGTGATACCTCTTCTATTCTTGGAAAATTATTCCATCTCTTCATCGTTAACCCACGTCCAAGCATGAGATTTAATAGTGTTCAAATCATGATTTATTTCTTATTTAATACTTATCCAGTAACGAGAATTTTGTTTTCATTCCCATTCTGTAATATTTTCTAGTTTTCCTCAATTTCTTTCAATAGTTTTATATGATCCAATGTTATCAGTATAGCAGCATATTAATACCTTCTCTAATCCTATTTTTTTACATTCAACTAACCCTAATTCAAGCATTTTAGTCGCATGTCATTTTCTTCTATACTGTGGAGAAATTCAATATCAAATATGTCATCAATAATTTAATAGAAAAGGATCATCTATATTAAATCTAATATCAATTGCTCAGACTATTTTATCATCAACAATAGCAAAATATAATTGAGCTGGTACTTTATATCAAATTCCTAAAATTCTATTTTTATTAATTTCCAAAAAATCTTCAAAATCATTTCACTTGAACACCGCTCCTGGTGAAACATTATTTATATCTTCAGTTTTACTCCATTCAAGAATTAATTCTTGATATATTTTTTTATGTGAAATATTTGGTTTTTCTAGTTTCATAATATTTATTTAAATAATATATTATTTTTTATTCTCTTCTAATTTATCCAAAAATTGTTGTTTTCCTCCTGGGAAAGTATCTGAATATATACATCCGCAATAGTTTTGTCTGTAGATATCGTGTTCTTTAGTATATGCAACTGAACGTTCGAATCATTTATTTTTTCTAAATGCTATTTTGAAGAATTCTAATTTTTCTTTAAGTGTTTCTTGAGTTTTAGGATTTAGAGTTTCTTGAACTGACCATTTGTCACCAAGGTTAAACATTTTATCTAGGTCTTTGTGTGGTGAAGTATTGAGTGTTGATGTCCAATATTGGATTCATAGTTTACGAGCTTCGAGTGCTGATCTTTCTAAACGCATATCGTAACAGGCTGTACATTTATCTCACTTTTCAGGAGTATGTTCCATACCCTTTATTTTATTGAAAAAATTTCCAACATCATATTCTCAAATAATATATTCTACATCCTCTATTTCACAGACTTTTTTGAATGCCTCTACCCTTTTGTCATGTTCTGGTTTTGGTTGAATATTTGGATCATACCAGAAACAAACCACATCATATTCTTTTTTGAGATCCATAATTGGAACTGTAGCATCAGGACCGCAACAAATATGAAGCAATAATTTTTCTTTTTTTTCAATTACAGCTTTTACAGGTTTATAAGTGGTTCTATGAATTCCCGTAACTTTTGATTTATCTGATAAATACTCTTTATGCTTTTTTGTTCCGTATCATTTATGATTTTCCAGATTCATATCAGGATATAAACTTGCATATGTGAGTAATAATTTATCTCTAAATACTTTTGCAATAATACTCGCTGCTCAGATTTCTACTATTTTCCCATCTCATCCTACTACAAATATTGGTTTTTTTTCAAGTTCTTCGAATTCATAATTATCATTTCAGTCTATCATAACTGAATTAATATCTTCGGTATTTATTTTTCTTGATAATTCCACTATAGCTCTACGCATAGCTTCTCTATTAGCTTGTCTAATATTTATTTCGTCTATAATAAAATTATCAACTATTCAAACACCAAAAAATACTTGAGGGTTTTCTCAAATACTCATAGCTATTAATTCTTCATATAATGCTTCTCTCTTTTTCTCTGTGATTTTTTTACTGTCATTGATTCTTGCAAGAAATTCATCTCATGGCATATTCTCAGGATTGAAACATAAAGCACATGCTGAAACTGGTCCTAACCAAGGTCATCTTCCTGCTTCATCGATTCATATTTTAATTTTCATGTTTTTTTGACTTTCTTTATTTAAATTTTCCATATAATAACTGCAACTAAAAAATAGACAAGTAATTCTTTTTCAGAACATTATGGAATACAAAATTTTCGGGTGCAAGGTAAATAAATATTATACAGATGAATGGCTTAATTCTGACTATCTTTCAGACAAGAAAGGTATTTTTATTGCGTCTTGTGTGGTGACGGATAATGCAAAAAGAAAATGGATTAAATTTATCAAAGATACAGGAAAAGAAATTCCTGAAACTCACAAAATGTATATCAGTGGTTGTGGAGCATTTACAGATGGGAAAGCTCAAACTGATTTTTTTGAGGTGTATCCTCAGTTAGAGTATTTAAAAGACAGAATAGAAGTTCTCGATGAAATCCCTGATTCTAAAACAAAACCTAAATTAAATATTGAAGAAATTAAAAAAAAGTTGAAAAATATTCCTCAAATTTATACAAAGAAATTTCTACTGATTCAAGGGTGATGTGATAGTTTCTGTACTTTTTGTTTAACAGTAAAGAAAAGAGGAAGACACTATTCTAGAAATATGGATGATATTATCGAAGATATCTTAGAATATGAAATTCAATGATGAAAAGAAGTGGTATTAACTTGAGTAAATTTAACTGCCTGGGGACTTGATTCTACAAACGATGTTTGAAAATCTCGTTTTGCAGAATTATTAGCAGCACTACTAGAAAAAACTGAAATTCCAAGAATCAGAATTAGTTCTCTCTGACCTGAATTTATTACTGATGAAGTTTTAGAACTCTGTAAAAATACCAGAATTTATCCACATTTTCATTATTCAGTTCAATCAGGTTCGTCTAATGTTCTTAAAAAAATGGCTAGACATTACAATGGTGAACATATGAGAAGCTTGCTTGAAAAAACTAAAAATCTAGAAAGAGAAGATTGAGTAGAAGTGAGTATTTGAGCCGATATTATTGTATGATTCCCTGGTGAGTCAGGAGAAGATTTCAAAGAAACATATCAACTTATACAAGACTGATTAATTACAAAAGTACATGCTTTTCCATTTTCAGCTCACAATATGTGAGAAAGTGTTCCAGCAGGAAAATTTCCAGATCAAGTAGATGAAAAAATAAAAAAAGAGAGAATGTGGGAAATAAATAATATAGCTGATCAAATAAGAGATGATTTTATAGATAGAAATATTTGAAAACAATTTCAAGTTCTCATAGAAAATGTTGTAATAGAAAACGGAAAAACAAAATGGAAAGGTTGGACACAAAACTATATAGAAGCTGATGAAAAAACTTTTGAAATCATATCGGGAGAAATCAAAAGAAATGAGATCGTTACTGGTATTTTAAAATAAAATATACATCCTTATAATCCCGGGATTGTGTAATATATTCATACTTTAATCCCGGGATTATATAATATCATGTACTTCTACATAACTCTCATATTAGCATTATTAATAGATACCATAACTAAATTGTCTGCTCAAAGTTATCTCACAGAAAAAATAAATATCCTGTGAGATTTTGTGTTTTTGCAATATATATTAAATACTTGAATCGCTTTCTCTATTCAGCTCCCAAGCATAGTTTTAAAAGTGCTTACAATAGTTTTGATAATTGTTATTTTTTATTATTATAAAACAGAGAAAAAACTATATAAAAATAATAAATTATTAGATATTAGTTTTTGATTAATCTTATGATGAGCTCTTGGGAACGCATACGAAAGAATTTTTCATGAACAGGTAATAGATTTTTTATGAGTAAAATACTTTGCTATAATGAATTTTGCTGATGTTTTCATCTCATTAGGAGCTATAATTTATATATATTTAATGTATATGAATCATAAAAATAAATAATTATTAATAAATAATATTATGTCATTTTGACCAAATAAAGTAACAATGTCTGATGTATGAATACATTCACTATGAAGTCTCATTGCATGACTCGTGTGAAGTATTATTATAATAATATTTACATTCGCACTTTGAGATGTAGTAGATTTTGCTTGAAATTTTCAAGAAGCTTCTGCTTGAGTATGACTTAAAACAAGTGCTTTCTTCCCGCTTGTTTTTTCAATAGTTACATTTATTGGAACAAGTATAGCTATATATTTTACGTATTTTATATCACATAAAATAAATACTGAAAGATATAAAAAAAATATTATTATATTCTGACAAATATCATTTTTTAGTATATTAACATATTTAATCATAACTCCTGTTTACATCTATGCATGAATGTTGAATTATGATTATCTTATGTATATATTTCTCGCACATTGTTTTATTGTTATTTTTGGGACAAACATTATTATAGAAATTTTAAATAATTATAGATATATATTAATAAGTCTATATGGGAGTTTTATTTGATTATTTATAAGCATCATTATTACTATCGCTATTTTTAGTACATTTTCTACTGGTATAGCTAAAATGATATGATTATTACTTTTATTACCTCTTATTAATTTTATAATTACTTTTCTAAAACAATTATTTGAAATGATGTATTATCATTATACAATCTATACAAATCATGATGGATTATGAGATATTTTTTACCAAATTGAATTAGAAGAAAAAGAATCACTCAGAGAAGAAGAAGAAAAAAATAGCATATAATATAAAACAAAAAAATGATAAATATTATCGAACAAATTATAAAATATTATTTACAGTATAAAAAATCTCCTACCGTAAATGATTTACAAATAGAAGATATTAGCCTCATGGATCCTCAACAAAAAAGTCTTTTTATTACAATTTATAAAAACTGAGAAATTAGGTGAGCCAGTGGAACATCAATGAACTTAAATAAAATTCCACTTATTACATTATTAATTGAAAATACTGTTTATGCTTTATCAAAAGATAGTCGTTTTGATCCAGTAGAACTAACAGAAATACAAGATTTAAAAATAAGACTTGATATAATTCAATCAAAAACCGTTCTTCCAGAATGAAAAACTCTTAAAAGCATCGATCCAACAAAATCTGGAGTTCTTGCTATTAAAAAAGATTATGAAAAAATAGCTCTTATACTTTCAAATATACATCCTGTACTCATTACATGAGATGATTATAATGATGTATTAAAAGCTAAACTTGATGATAAAGATTTTAAAGAAGAAAATTATCTACTCTATGAAATTATTTCAGAACAAAAAAACAACTTTGCGTAAGCAAAGTTGTTTTTTAAAAGTAACAATATTATAAACATTCATTACCGGGAGTAGGATTACCATTAATTACTAATAATTCTAAACCATTTACATTCACTGATGCTGTACCACCTAGTAAACATGCTCAAATTGCTGGAGTAATAGCAGCAGGAGCAACAGCAGTAACGTTATTAGCAATATCTAAACCAATTTCAAATCTAGTAAGTTCACCTACTCAACCTCCATTATCTAATGAAGCTTTTTTGAGTACATTCCCTTCATTTTCAAAAGCAGTAGATAATTCATATTCTCCGAAATCAATACCATTAGTATCAGGACCAGTTATATAAGCATAACCACAATCTTGCCCATTAGCTGCAGTACCACCATCATTACAAGGTTGACCATGTTTTGGATCTTTTGGTAAAGTTTCCATATATGAATCAACACCAGTTATTGTAGCAGAACCATGAACAAATTGATCTGAATGAGGATATTCAGAGTTATCTTGATACACTTGTTCTACTGCACTTTTAACTGCATTAAGATCAGTAATTCTAGTTGTATCTCTCGCTTTTTGTATTTGCGAAGTAAATACTGTTGTAGCACCAGTTGCTAGAATACCAATAATTGTAATTACTACTAGTAATTCAATTAGAGTAAATCCACTTTTTATGCTTTGTATTTTCATAAAACTTAGTTTAATAATAAAAATAATTCCCTTTAAGAATTTATATAAACTCTTTTAGTATAACAAATATACATTATTGTCAATTTTCTGTCAAAAAAAAGTCGAAAAAAAATACATCATAAATAGAATTATTTATAATGTATAGCATTTACAGGACAAGCCATTATTGCATCATCTATGTCTCATGTTTGTTTTGTGTCATTTGTAGGAAAAGCTTTTCATTCATCATCCATATCAAATACTTCTCAACAAATAGCTACACAAGCAGCACATCAAATACAATCATCATTTACGTAAACATCTCATTCTTCAGGATTTTGCTCAGCGTGTGTCATTATTTTTTTATTACTTGTAATATATTATTGATATTATATGGAAAATAAAAAAAATACAATTTTGAAGATTGTATTTTTCTTTTATCCGTTTTAAGGTCAGCTAATAATTTTTTGTATTCCTTTGTTTTAATAGGAATTTAATGAAGCCTGTTTATTGTCAGAAAGAATGAACCCTCATCGAATAAACTACCTAGAACCTCATTCGTGGTTAATTTGTGTAAGGAAAAAATTGTATTAACCTGCCACCAGTAAAACAGACACATATATTATAATATAATTGTTTTTTTCTGCAATATAATTATACTTATATATATAATATTTTTATAATTTTTCATATAAAATGTTTTCTTATATTTTGAATAACAAGCCAGAATTTAACATAAATACAAAAACTATTGACGATATATTTAAAAATATTTCTAATAATATTTCAATTATTCAAAAATGAACACTCAATATAGTCTTTATGGATAATGATAGTATACAAAATTTGAACAAAAATTATAGAAATATAGATAAATCAACAGATGTTTTAAGTTTTCATTATTATGATGATTTTTCTGATTTAAAATCAGAAGATACTGCAGGTGAAATAGTATTAAGTGAAGAAAAAATAATTACGCAATGAGAAGAATTTAATCTCTGAAGTGAAAAAGAATTTTATAAATTATTAATACACTCAATTCTCCATATTTTATGATACGATCATGAAGAAGACCATGATTATAAAATTATGCAAGAAAAAGAGTTGTTAATTTGGAGCGAAGTATTTGAAAAATAATATAAAATTAGTACTATTTTACCGTTATTTATTCATAAATTTTTATGCAATATAAAATTCCAGTCCAAATTGAAAATGAAGACCCTATAATATTTTGACTCAGTTTACGTCAATTAATTATTTTAATGATATGATGTGCCATCGCATATGGTACTTTCAACTGATTGACATCTAGTGTTTGAGCTGAAGTTGCAGCTATTCCATGAATTTTTATTGCATTGGTTACTTTTCTTGTTGCGGTATTTAAACACTCTGAAATGACTTTTGTACCATTTATATTAAACTTACTTAGGTATCAAGTAAATGGCAAAGAAAGAGTCTGGGAAAAAGGAATAGATTCATTTCAACCTATTGATATTGGATTTGTTACTGCTGAAAATGAAACAAAAGAAAATACAATAGATTTTCAAGATAAAATTGATAAAATTAAAGAATTAGACGATAAATTAAATAAAATTTAATATTAAATATTCACACGTGACTGTAAAAACACAAAAAAAACAACATCCAGACATGACAACAACACGTCATTTACCCTTTTCTCAAATCAAGGAAAATATTATTTTTATGAAAGATGATAGTGCCAGAGTTATTATGAAATGTAGTACTATAAATTTTTTATTAAAAAACACAGAAGAACAAGACTCTATTATAATTAGTTTTCAAAGATTTTTAAATTCTCTTCATTTTCCTATTCAAATACTGATTCGTTCAACAAAATTAGATATTGATGGATATTTAGGAAAATTAAATGATAAAGCTATAACTCAGAAAAATCCATTATTACAAAATCAAACATATGAATATATTGAATATTTAAAAAAATTGATTGAAGTGGCTCAAATAATGAAAAAAGAGTTTTATATAATAATTCCTTATGATCAAGTAGAAAATGCTAGTGTAAAAGATACTTCCCTACTAGGCCCTTTTAAAAATTTCTTCTCTAGTGTTTTTGATAATAGTGTCTCTACTTTGAAGATTAGAAGTCAAAATAGAAATTTTACAAAAGTAAAAAAGTGACTTCTTTCACGTTCAAACACAGTTAAAACATGATTAGAAAATATTTGAATTCGTTGAGAAATTATCGAAAAAAGCGAGTTAGTAAAATTTCTTACTGATTACTATAACCCTTCTTTAAATAATTTTGCTAAAATCCAAAAAGATATTGGTGAGTACGATTTTGTAGCCTAATAATAAAATATGAAAAAATATATAGCTCTTGCAATAGCGTGAATTGCAAATATCCAAAATACATCTTCAGTATTTGCTAATGAAAATGATTTAGGTTTATTCTGAACTGATGCATGTAAAACTAAAACAGATATGAGAACCTGAAATATTCATGTAGAAGATATTCCTTGTATGATTCAAGGAGCAATAAACTTCTTTTTAGGAATTGCTGGTACGATTGCCGTTATTTTCGTTATAGTATGAGCATATAAGATATTATTTGGTTCTCTGAGTCAAGATAAAACAAAATGAAAAGATACTATTATTATGGCTTTAACAGGTTTTGCAATTGCAACATTAAGTTGGTTTATTATAAAAATATTACTTGATAATTTTAAATAATGGGAAATATTCTTTATTCATGGAAATTTGAAGATAAAAAAAATAGATCTCAATTATGGTATATTATTGCTTTATCCGTAGTAATTTGATTAACCATTTGGTGATTTTTAACAAAACAATACTGAATGAGTTTTATAATTTTATTAATCTCGTGATTAGTATTTTATGTAGAAAATAATTCAGAAGATGAAATAGAAGTAAAAATATCTGAGCAATGATTGTATATCGGAACGACTTTTTACGATTACAATAGCATTTCGAAATATACAGTATGATACCAAAATGATTCTGCTGAATTATTAAGATTACATTTAAATAAAAAAGGTATTGCAGTTTTGGATTTAAAAATTGCAAATTCTAACATAGTTAATATTCAAATGTATTTAAATGAGTTTATAGAAGATGGATGAAAAGCAGAAATTTCTAGTACTGATAAATTAATTAAATTTTTAAACTTATAATATGAGATTAATATTTTCAATTTTAATAAATGCCTTCATATTATATATATTATGGTACTTTATGTCTTGAAATACAAATGTAGAACCTGGGATCATTATATCCCCTACATGAGTCGATATGTGGAAAACATTACTGCTTTGATGAGTAATAATATGAATATTAAATATAACTATTAAACCTATATTAAATATTTTATCACTTCCTTTTTATTTATTATTCTTTTGATTAGTAACTTTTGTAGTGAACGGAATAATTTTATGGTGATTTACATATATCGTAAATGTACTATTAGTTATTCCAGACATAGAATATAAAATCCCAAATATGTTTGATTTTGCAATTGCTGTTGCAATTTTTACTATTTTGAATATGGTTTATTCAATATTATTTTTTAAACGTTAATTTATGTTAGATACATTACAATTTACAATGGTAATTTTATCTGTATTACTTATTTTTGTTGTTCTTATTCAAAACAAAAATGTATCATTAAATCTTTCATCAATGAGTGGAGGAATGTGAGAAGTAAATAAAAGAGGTCCTGAAAAAGTATTAGATGTTGCTACTAAAATTTTATGAACACTATTTATCTTAAACGCAGTAGCTCTATTTTTATTTAACTAGGCTTTACTATTAAAGATAACTTATGGGAATTGAACAAAACATAACAAACAATACAAAACCAAAACTTAAAAAATATTTATTTTTAATAAGTATTATATTTTTTATATTAACTGGTTTTCATCTATTATATCAATATTTATATAGTGATGCTAAAATGTATCCTATAAAATGATGAACTGTATCTGAAGGTCTTATAGGTAATTTCCCTAGCTTGAACCCATTACAACCGCTTAACGGTAATAATGGGTATTTTATGGAACTTCTATATAGATCAATGTTAACTTATGATATAAATGAAGATAAAGTAAGTGCTAATATTACTAGTTGTGATATTAGTAATTTATCATCTATTGAATGTTATTTACAAAGTGATGTAAAATGGTCAAATGGTACTGATATTACAATTGAAGATATTACTGAAACATATAAACTTTTAAAAGATTCTGATATAAATCCAGTTATGGCTTCATTATTAGATTGAACAACCATTACTAGTACAGCTGATAGTATAGTATTCAAAAAAACAGATAATAATGACATTAATTTTTTAAATATTTTCTTTCAGCCAATTCTTCCGACTGATACTATAAATAGTATTTGAAAAGAAAACTTAGGTGGTAATTTTTCAACAATAGGTCAAATATATTCTTGAAAATTTCAAATAACAAATGTACAACAAGATTTATCTCTATGAATAACTAAATTCATATTAGAAAAAAATGAATACTATAATGAAAATCCTATATTAATTGATCAATTAATAATTAAGCTCTTCCCTGATACAAATACATTTAATAAAAATAAAGAAACTATTAATATCTTTCAAGATAATAATAATTTAATTTGATCGAGTTTACCAAGGTTTGATATTAACGAATATTTATTACCACAATATGTTTCAATATTTTTAAACAAAGATACATTAATTGATAGTGATTTTAGAAATACTATTTTAAATAAAATTTCTAGAGAAAATCTCTTGAAACATATAGGTGAAGATAATGTAAAAGAAGTATTAAATCCATATATGACAGAAGAAATAATAGATAAAGATGTCGAAAATAAAAATTATGAAAATATTATTTCTAAGTATTGATACGAAAAGAAATCAAAATTAATTCAAGAAATAATTCCTGAAAAAAAACCAGAATCTTTCTATTCAGCAGAAATAACAAGTGATGATTTACCAGAAGTTTTAACTTTTGATCAATTTCAAAAAAATTCTGAAATCATTATTTCTCCTGAATATGTTGATAAATATAATTCAATCAAAAAAGATGATGTTTTACTTACTTGATTAGCTGCTGATTGAGTTGAGGCTGTATATATCAACGATTATAAACTACAAGGTTTTAAAGCCTGAAATTCAAATTTTCACTATAGACTTCGTGAATCATATGATACTATTCAAACTTGAGTAAATAATTATAAAATTTACTTTGAAAAAGATTGAAAAAAAGAACTTATAGAAGAATTAATCTTTATTTACAATCAAGATTCAGCTAAGTTAAAAAGAGATGAGAAATCTCTATTAGAGTCTCTCTATAAAGAAAAATTAACCAAAGAAAAGGAATTATTAAAAATAGAAAACGATAATAAACCTGAAATAAATAAAGATAGTCTTAAGAGACTCAGTGAATTAGATGATAATTTTTATTATAATAGTAATTATGACAAGTTAACACTTGATCTATTCTATGTTGCTTCAGATAGAAATTTAGAAAAATCTGCTTTGTTTATAAAAAATTCATTAGAAGAAATTTGAATTTTTATAGAGTTACATCCAATTTCAATTACATGATTAATTAATGTATTATCAGAAAAAGATAAATATGATATGATATTAGCATGAGTTGATTTAGGTTATTTTAACCATAATATTTTTCCTTATTTTCATTCTAGTCAAGTAAAAAATTGATATAATTTTACAAATGTAAAAAAAGCCCTTTTAGATAATCATCTTAAAGATTTAAAAGAATCTTTACAAAATAAAGAAAAAAGAGAATTATCACAGTCTAAAGTATTAGATATTCTCAAAGATGAGCAATTACTTAAGACACTTTACTCTCCAAAACAAAAATTAATTGTAGATAAAAATATTCATGTTTCTCCATTTCCAACTAAATTACAAAATAAAAATCTCAGAACTGTATTGTATAACAGACTCTATACAAATGAAAAAAGAGTCATTAATATTGAAGATAAAAATATTTTTTGATTCTTCATATATATAATAGAATTACTATAATGAACAACGTTATAAAAGATAAAATCATAGTTCCTGCATGGAATATAATAAAAGATAATACTTCTTTAAAGAAGTATTATCTTTTTCCTGGATTAATGTCTATTATATTTTTAACATTTTTATTAGTTTATCAATCTATTTATACTTATGTAGAAATTTTTTGAAAGAAAGAGGAAGCATTAATTTTAATTTTAGATTTTTTTCATAATGACTATATATTAGAAATAATCATATGAGCTGTTATATTTTTATTCATATATTTTATTACCCTCCCTATGTTTGAAGGGTGATTAATACAATATATTGACCACAAAGAAAACAAAGAAGAAATAACATGAAGTGAAGCATTTTGAATGTGAATGTACAAATTTTTCCCAGTATTTGAATACAATAACATATTTAGTGAATTTAAATTCATGAGTATTCTCAATGCATTTCTCTTTACTATAAGATTTATATGAATTGAATATTTAAATGTAATAGGAATAATTTTTTGAATAATTTTATTCTTAAGTTTCATTATTAATATATTGTTTGCTTACAGTAAATACTTTATAGTTTTAGAAAATCAAAAAGTATTTCCAGCTGTATGAAAATCAATAAAAGTAGCAATATTAAACATAAAAAATACTACAAAATTATACTTACTTATGTTTGTTTTAAATATAAGAGTTATACTAAATTTTCTAATATTTTTAAGTTTCCCAATAATAATATCAGCTACTATAATATATATATCATCTCAAATATTTTTAATAGTAACACTTACAATACTCATAATACTATTTATAATAGCTATATATATATTATGATACCTTACATGAGTACTAGATATATTTAAAACAGCAATATGGTACTATGCTTATAAACATTGAACTGAAAAAGCAAAAAAAATAGAAGAAAATTTATAATTTTCTTCTATTTTTTATTTATATAATAAGAAATGTTTTTCATAATACCCTTTAGCAAATTCAAGATTTTGAATTACTCTATCTTCATTACCTGCTCATAATTCAGTAGGTTTAACTTTCAAGGTTATAAAACCATTATAACCTGTAGTTTTGAGCTTATAAAAGAAACTTTCTAAAGGTAGATAAGATATACCTCATCCAGCTCATCCAGGGAGAACTCAATGTTGATTACCATGTCTATCACTTAAAAATATGTTTGTTAAACTACTTCATAATAATTTTTGAGCTTTTAAGATATCATATCATGATCAGCTATCAATTGCAGATAAATCTAAAGTTGTTTCTCAAGTAAGTTTTTTTATTTCAGCTAATGCAGTATTTTTATATTCAGGAATAAGAAAAAATATGAATTTAGGATCAACATTTTGAATTGCAATAGATAAATGTGTATCTCTTTTTACTTTTAATAAATATCTAGAATACCAAGTTGTATTTTTATCTGAAATATGAGGTGGTGAAAAATTTAAAACTTGTGCTTTAAGTGTTCCAGCAATTTTTACAATTTTATCTACTTTTTTTTCACTCATTCATTTAGCAGGAGCGGTTATAGATAATACAGGTAAGTTAAATGAGTGAGATAAATATTTAATATATTCTTCATCCCATAAGTCATGATTCATTGTATTTAATGCGATATCTAGTCAATCGAATCATGACTTCTTTGCAAAATCAAAAATTCTATGTAATCCATATCATTGTAAAGATGATGTTGATAATAAAATCACTTTTTAAAAAATTATTAATAATATATATACTATATTAACATAAATACTTATCTATTACAAATAATATATTAATAAAGAATGAAAAACTAATGACAAAAAAAGAGAATAATTAATGATATATTAATTATTCTCTTTGTTTATAATTTTATGGTGGGTAATGTAGGAGTTGAACCTACGACCCCCTGCTTGTAAGGCAGGTGCTCTCACCAACTGAGCTAATCACCCATAATATAGTTTAGAAATGGTGCGCGAGACAGGGCTCGAACCTGTGACCTTCGCCTTAGAAGGGCGCTGCTCTTCCAACTGAGCTACTCGCGCAAATATGCGCACAGTTTTTTCTAAAAAAAATTGATATCAAGATCTTGGCAACTACCTACTCTCACACATCTACGAGATGCACTACCATCAGCACGAGTTGGCTTAACTTCTGTGTTCGAAATGGGAACAGGTGTACCTCAACCGTCATAATTACCAAGAGCCTAATATCAATACTATTTAGCTTTGCTTGTTTTGTTTGTTGTTTAGTCATAATCTAAACAGTTAATGTTAGTCAATACTTATTAAATAAAGTATTGTTTAGAATGTATTAAGATCCATTCGTCCGATTAGTATTACTCGGCTGAGAGTGTCGCCACCCTTACACCTGTAACCTATCAACCATGTAGTCTCCATGGGGACTTATTGCTCGAGGCAGAGAAATCTAATCTTGAAGTTGGCTTCCCACTTAGATGCTTTCAGTGGTTATCCATTCCG